>JALPQI010001256.1:0-113041 GCA_025490895.1 Thaumatotibia leucotreta | reverse complement strand
TGTCTTCATCTTCATCCTATACATATAGCGGCAATGGCCTATTGTGAAGATACACTTTAAAAATGATAGACGTAAAACTAAATCATTGAAAAAATTCAAACATGTATAGTTCGCAACTAGTTATAAAATGTCAAAAAGTAGTTTGCAGAACATAAGTTTCGTGGCCAAACAGTAGTCTAAAAATGTAGTTGCCGATAATTAATATATTAAATTGAGACATTACTTATTATTTGTCTATTTTTAGTTAAATAATATTTCACAAATAAAAATAAAATATGATAAAAGAAAATAATATTTACGTGAGGTTTTTCGTGTCCGCTTAGTAAAATGAACAATTAGTATCAATTCAGTACCTACTAAATAATGCAATATGAATCGACAGAATTCAGGACCTGGTTCCGCCATTATAACGTTATAATGGCGGGACCAGACTGATTGAATACAAATTAACTTTGAAATTGAAGAGGTACAATTTTTTTTTACAACAGGTACCAAATAGTACTAATTCAGTACTAGTAAATAATGCAATATGAATCGATCGAATTCAGGATCTGGTCCCGCCATTATAACGTTTACAATTTTTGTGGAACAACTCAAATTATTTTATAAAATATTTTTTAAGTAGGTAGTAACACTACGATGTACCTGGGTGAATCAACTTTTTTCTGTCTGTTATTACCATGGTTACGGTCGCCTGAGTCACGCTGGGTTTATTCAAAATTATGCCACTTAAATTATGCAAGCATGCATGTAGTGGATGTTTGTAGGTGGCCCATTAAGGAAGGGCCTTATTAACACCAGAAAAATGTGTTTTTGCATACTTTAAGGGGCACAATTTTGCATAAAACCAGCGTGACTCAGGCGACCGTAACCACGGTAATAACAGACAGAAAAAAGTTGATTAATACCTATATAAAGTTAAATATTTGATGCCATATACCACAGAAAAAATACCGAAGCTTACCAACGCCATAGGTGGAATTTGAACCCAACGTCCTCAGCTTTCGTGGCTGATGCTTGAACCACTGGAGTGGCCGAGTGGTTTAGGCAACAGCCGCAAAACTGAGGACAACTCTCCAAATTCCACCGTTGGTGAACTTCGATAATTATTGTTTATTTATTTAGTACCTATATGACATCTAATATTTAAATTAGTAAATGTAATATTTTTTAAAGATCTACTTTTTTCTTGTAATTGTAATTCTTCAATTTACAGTTGTAATTGTAATTCTTGAAATAAACTACTGATTACCATTTAAGATAATAATATATAATAAATGCCTTAATGTTTTACCTATGTGCATTTTTATTTTTATAATGAATGCAATTTAATTTAGTAAAATAAGCTCCCTTAAACCTGATAACTGCTGGTAAGTCACATTAATAATTATACAAATGTAATGCATAATTCCATTCATTTGGCTTTTCACGGAAACTACTTCACCGTTTGCACTGAAACAAATTGTGGAGAAGATAGAATCGGGTTTTTTCTTCAATATACGAAAATAAGAGATTGTGGATTACATCTATACACTTATTAATCTCATTAAACAATTGTTCAGGTATATTTAACTTCTGAATAATCTCCAAAAAGAAAAAATAAATAAATTTAGATTATTTACCTCTGTAAATGTTAAATTAGTATGGACTCGCAAATGTGCGTCGTTGGCACTGCAATCGTTGGTGGACTCTTGTGCGTTTGGCGCACACAGCAGTGGGAAAGTTGAATGTCTACGAAAAGCTAGTGATAGTGAATACTTAGGGCCTATATTCAACAGTATCGTGTTCTGATCAGAAAAATATTTTTTTTTTATTATAGTGGACTAATGGCTTGCCTTACAACCAGTTGGTCAAACAGGCATACTATCGAACCAAGCCATTTTGTTCTAACGCGGATTTTTTTTCTCTTACTATTTCCTAATCAGAATACGATGCTGTACAGTCACCATCTGATATAGCGGAGCGGCCAGGGTGCTCATAAATATCTGAGCAGGCCGCTATTATCATGGCGTTCGTGTGCATGCTCAGATATTTTTGAGTGCCGTGGTCGTTCAGATATATCTGATGATGACTGTAACAAATTGATTGATCTGTACTGAAAATTGTTAGTACAGTTTTTGCCGCACTAGTGCGAAAAATGGCTCATTTCTTGTCAGGTCGAAACTTCAGAGGGCCATCTGTACTGAAAAACGTCGTATGATACACGTGCGAAAAGAAAATTCCTAGCTCGTGTCGATTTAAAACACTCATTTTATCTTCTTCCTATTAAATCTGTCTTTTGCATTGCATTGAGACGACTCGAGAAGACAAGGATAGTCTTATAAAATCTATCCCTTTCTATCTTTTTTACCATCTAGTACTTTGACAAGTGTAATTTTTCAAAAGAGGTAGTGATAAATTACAAACTCGGCCGCTTTCATTAAAAAAATCACCAAGGGTCAATGACCCCGCTCGGTAAAATGAGGTAGTGTGCGTGAAGTGCGCGTGTGTGCGAAATGGGGAAATTTGACAGAATTTGTAAAATTTCCCACATCTATCCGACCCTTAAGTTCTTCGGTGGGGGTTCGTGCTGGGAGGCCCCTGACGGCCACCTTCAGTCGTTTTTCCTCCTCCAGGCCGTAGGCGTGGAATATGGGCTTGACGACGTCCGTGGTCTCCCCTCTGGACCTTGCCTCCGCTATTTTGGCTACTGCTTCCTCCTCAAGCTTGCCAAGGTGTTTCCGTATGAGCCGGTACTCGGCCTCAGTTGCCGGCTCGAACTCGATTCCTTGGCCCTTAGCTTTGTTGTGTGGCGTCGCCCCGAGCTGTTCTGTGAGGTCCTCTAGGACCTTTGTCCAGTTCGGCAGGTTTTCCACGACGATTGCCGGGTAGTTGGGTTTTGGTTGTTTCTGACTACCCTCCCCGTCGTTGTCGCAAGGCTGCAAGGCGCTATTGCTCTTTTTAGCGCTTATTTAATTTTTTTTTTGGGTGCTGTTGTTTTTATTATTATTATTTATTTTTTTGGTTTCATAGTTATTGATATTTTTTTTTGTTTCTTGCAGCCCTGCAACTGTTGGGGATGCCGGGCCGGTGGTTCCTTGGCTCAAGGGGAGAGCCGCGGCGTTGGCGTAGCTGGCTGGACCGGGTGCTGAGGCGCGGAGTGAAGTCGACGCTGCCCCTACCGGTGAGAGGGTGCTGGTGGTGGTGGCAGTGGTGGCGGTGTTGGCGGATGTGGCGGTGTCGGGGCCCTTAGAAGGGCCGGGTGTTGGTTGCGGGGCGGCCTTTTGGCGGGCGCCGGGCCGCGGGTCACGGGGTGGCGATATGTTGTGGCAGGTCCTCTTTTCCGACTGCTTGTCCGGAGGGCTTCTGTCTAGTTTCCTTTTGGAGGCGGTGACTAGGTAAGTGACCGCGTGTTCCTCTTGGAACCGGGGGAAGCTGATATCTTCGGGTAGTAGCTCCACCTTCTCTCCCAAGGCGAATGCCCGCAGCCTGCAGTATGCGGCCAGCCAGTTCTTCAGGAACGAAGAAATGTTGCCGACTCTGGACAGTTGAGCGATCAGGATCCGTTCATGATCCAGCTGCTCGCGTGCCGAGGGGTTATCCCTCGGGGGCGAGGGCTGGGGCTGTCCCGGTGGTGCGTTGTCCCCATTTGCGTCGTCGCTGTCCGAGGACAGGGCGTCCGTAAAAACTTCGGCATGTTGAATGCGGGTGGTTTGGCGGTGGTTTTTCTCGAACCACCCGCCCGGCCCGGCGGGTCGGGGGGGTGTTTCGGTTGCTGGGATTCCATTCTCAGCAGCTGGAACTTGCGCGACTCATCGCATCCAGGCCGGACCCAGTTTCAGCAGTCTTCCCGGGTGGAACCGTTGTAGCGGAGCCCGGGTCGAGAGCTTCGGCTGGGTCGGCGACTGTCAGCGGCGGCAGTGAGTGCTGGGCTATCCCCTCCGCTTGTGGGCGGGCGCTTTCCTTCGGGTGTTTTCGTCACGAAAGTCCTCGGGAAGTGCTGGTGCAGGTCAGGTTGAGTCCGAACGAAGATCCGAAGGCTGTCCGTACCCCTTGGCCGGGACATACTGGACTTTTATACAAGCCACTCAAATCTACAAAGTACGAGATAATTCGATTCTAGAAAGTTCCCGAGTCAGGTCGGTCGGTAGGGCCCGTGCGCGAACATTCTAGGGTATCGCTGTCTCTTTCTACAGGTTTCTCTTTCACACCCGTCGAGAATGTTCTCTCTATAGCTGTCTCGTTCACATCCTTCCAGAACATTCTCTCGTGCTGTCTCTATCTAATAGTGCTTTCTCTTTCACTCCTATGGGAAATTTAGCTATATATCGATTTGTACTTGAGAGGCCCGAAAGGGGTCCTGAAAACGCATGAAAACGGGTTTTCAGGTTATTGCGCCATCGGATAGAGGGTATCCTGAAACGGCCTGAAAACATGTTTCAGGCGCCTGAAAACGACGGTATCTGGGGTGAATATTTGATTTTGTAGTATGTGAAAGAGGACCTTCTAAAACGGCCTGAAAACGCATTTCAGCCTGCTGAAAACGCTTCTAACGTGTCTAAAATCATATTTGTAGTTTTTATCATGCCACCGGCGTAACAATATTGTAGGCAGTGTAGCGATACAAGCGAGCAAAATGAAATGCCGAATCCTGTGAACAATGATGGATTTACTACAAGAATATAGATGGCAGTGTACCAATGCAACATTGAAAAATTTAAAAAACACGACTGCCGTTGAAATCGATCAAACATATATGTTATGTACATACACAGTGTTTCCTAAAGTCACTAACCTCGCAAATATAAGTCATACTGAACAACTTTTAGCATGGCAACAACCTCGAAATCACAAAAAAATAATTTCATACATATTGGTTTCGTGATCACGACATTTTGTATGCCGAACGCCGAACCGGCGAAGGCCGAGCCACCGAAGGACATCGCCACGCTGAATCTACTAATAAATCGCTAAAGGTTACCGGTAGCCGAAGCGGCGCTGCCGAACGCCGAACCGTGTTTTAGTCAGTGGCGTGCACAGGGTTTTTAGTTAGGGTAGGCAATTTTTTTTTATCTGAGCAACAAACAATATTGACCATCGCATTGCAAACTCACAAGTGGATAGACGGGAGTAAAGTAAAAGAGTCTAGGTATAGCTTGCGACAATAACTAAGTCTTTTATCTCGACCGCCGACTTTTGTTAACGTCCTAATGCTTTTCAAATCGCTCATGTTTTCTAAAGAAGAGTGAAAGGTTTTTAAATATGCGTAGCATTAATCATCGGTGAATTCGAAATATAAGTGCAATACCTAACGAGTGAAATAGCTAAAATACAATGTTCATTAATGCTATAAGTACAATTTCCGAGTACAGAATACATCGACTTTTGAAATAATTACACGTACCTGTACTAACTTCTTTTGTTTTATTGTTAACTTGCTAAATCCGCCTAAAATCAACTTCGTAGACACGCTAGACATACAGCAGCCACCGTCAACTAACTAGGTATTCACAATTTATTCTCATAGCATAATTCCGTCACGCACAGTCACAAGTCACAACACTTACATGAAAATAAACGTAAAAAAAATCTGTTAGAACCGAATTGTATTAATATAACAATGAATGAGTTTTGTTTTGATAGATTTTCTACTGATTAACCTCAAACCTGTATCGCAAAAATCAAAACCGACTCGCGACTGTTTGCAAACAAATAAACCTGACAGAATGTAATGCCTCTCACTTCAAGTAAAAATCGCAACATAGGAGAGTTCTTAAAATTAGTCGTATTACATCTCGAGGCTCGGTAAGTCAGAGAGAGACCGACATTGGCCGTCCTTCTCGCACGTATAGTGCCTAGGCGCAGCCTATTCTTTTGATTGTGTGCGTATATTTTCTATCTTCGTGTGCACTGGGCAAGAATATGTATATAGTTCACGGACATGTCTACACAAACGCACTGTGTGAGTGTGTGTGTTTTTGTAGGCTCCGATAGCCGTTGCCTTACCTCTGATGGGGCTTGGGCAGCCGCGCGCTAGGCTAGCTAGCGCGCGCGGAAATTTAAATCGCCGCGAGCTCCGTTAATATAAATATTTATGTGGATTTCTTTCAGAAAACATGACAAATTATTATAATGAAGACGAAAAAGTATATGTAGATGCTGTTCTGCTAGGGTAGGCAGTGCCTATTTGCCTATATGGAGTGCACGCCACTGGTTTTAGTGAGTTTTGGTTGTCAGCCAACGCAATATACTCAGAAGTTTACCAGTGGCTACCAAACGCCGAACCGTCCGGGCTTTTGCTAGACCTGCAAAACAAATATAACAAGAAATTTACCGGTAGCGGGAGGGGCGTTGCCGAAAGCCGAACCGCCGAAGGCCGAGCCGCCGAACGCCGAACTGCCGAAGGAGGCCGAGGCGCCGAAGCCGCTCGGGCTTTTGCTGAACCCGCCGAACGCTGCCGGTGCGCCGAATCCAGAACTCGTTGGTGAGCCGAATCTAGAAATAGGTTGAGTGAGAATTCTAGTCTTTGAATGACATTTATAATCCGGAATGACATGTCGTTTTTTGGATTCCCCCAGCGGGATCTCGCGTATAAAAAAATGACGGGTGTGACTATCAAATTTTATTTAACATATTATACACGCATTATTTTATGAAACAGAAACATGGCAATAATATTAAGGTGGTTCGTTTTTCATACTAATATATTTATTCAAATACGTGTAAATGGAGCATAGTTTTACAATGAAATCACTTAAATCGACAATCATTTTTATATTTGTTTGCGGCAAATTATGTTTCTGTAATATAAAGGGTCAAATAATAGCTTAAATTAGTACTTTATTCTAATAAAGATTTGTCAATATGTGGGTGAACGACGACAGTGTCATACACCAATCCTACGTTCGGTGTGTGCGTTGGAAAGCGACGTTGCCAGTTGGCTGAAAATGCTACGTTGTCGCTCTGCCCTAACGCATTTCGCATGTTATTTATTTTTCAACAATATCAAACGCAAGCGTTGCTAATGTTGCCATATAGGCCATATTCCCACGCAAAAGTCGAACGAAAGACTTTTTATTATAGAAAATATACCTGTACATACTAGTTACATTTAATGTTTTTATGATAGATGTGGGTACTAAATGATAGTCTCGTGGAACTGAACGTAAAACCTATTTGGCAAGGCAACACTAAATTCAAACGTCACTCTGATTCTAAATCACCGGCAGTACTTTATCGTTTTACCATTTGTTTATACCTACAAATCCGAATTGACGCTAAATTGCCTACGATTGTTTGAAATATCTCATAGCGTGCAGTGATTTACATGAGGATTTATTATACGTTTGTATATTATGTAGCCACAAACGTCCCGGAAAGTCTATAAAAACCACCGATACTCGGGCCTGAAAAAAACTTGTAAGCGAAGCCTTGGAGAAATGATACTATATCACGGAGAAATCAAAAGGTAAGTTCTGTAGAGGCGGACTTGCTGGATATCTTTCCTCCCCGTATTCAAACAGTTTTTTTATTATATATTTCCACTATTATTATAACAAAAATGTTTCGATGTTTATTGTTTTCGCAACAACTGCTCATCGGATTGGAATAAGGAAACTTGACATGTAGATAAATAGTAATGTATATTATGTTATAAGAAAAATTTTTATTTTACATAAATACAGGAAACGTTAGTTTCCCGAGGGATGATGAGTTCCAGGCCTTGAACTTTTAAAAATATAACCATTTTGTAGATACTCACTGAACCTGTTTTGAACTCAGGTTCACTCCCTAACTTCGCAGTCAAGTTCACCACCACCTAACTAAACAAAGCTGAAATGTATTTTTTATTCCAGTACACCTCATTCACCATCACACACCATTTTGACGATGAGTATTCTGATTTCAGATCCAGGGCCAACTGCAGGTGCCACAATATGTGTAGATGCTTCAGGCTCACTTCCAAGCAACACACACAATGTCAAGCAATCTTCCTATATCCATGTATAAAACCAGAAAAACGTAAAACAGAAATAATAAATAAAAATAATATGATAATGATGTCAATAAAACACTGAATTTATAAATTGATCTGTTTTCTTTATCTATGTATTCCGCACGTGATTGGAATGGGAAGGAATCTAATAATTAAAGTGACTAGAAATATCTAATATAAAATTATATCTACATATGAAAACTTATCTGACTGAAGTCATCGAATAGATTCCGTCCCAATCTGATTGGACACCTATTAGGTTAGGACATCCAGGCCCGTTTTTTAGTAGTATAGGCTATTTCAGATTGACCATGCAAAAAATACCGGAACTGGATGCCATAACATCACCTGAAAACGTTTTTGGTGAGTAAATATATAAGGTCGCCAAAATTAAACCTAGGTTGGTAGTTCAGGGACCAATACCACAAAACTTTACAAGCATACAAATCTACAAAATTGACAATTATTTGTTTTAGAATTTATACAATTTTGTAGAATTATACGCTTGTAAAGTTTTGTGGGATAGGCCACAGGTTATTTATTTAATACTGAAAAAAAATTAATTATAGGTAATTAAAGTAACATAAAAAAAGTCATGTAATGTAAAGTAAAAAATATATTGAAATTACGAGATATGAACCTTGGTCCTAATAAATGTGCGTCAGACGGTCATCCGACTAGCCTAATCCAAGTTCAATACACGTTCCGAAATAAGCAATCGGTTTCGTAAACGAATAAGGGTTTGAATGTGTGTGTGCATACTGCGCAGCCGCGGCAGCGTTTCGTATTTATTCAAATAAACTTATTTTGTAAATTAAATCTCACCTGAAATTTAGTTGGCCACATTAGAAACTGCAGTTTATTTACGGCAAACATATTACTTATTAAAAATATTTCTATTATCATACATAAAATATAAAAATACGTAGAATTCGCGCCACCTATGCACTATAACGCCATCTATTGGCGTTGTAGTGCCTAGCTGACCGTGACATTCCACCTTAAAGTTTATTTTTCAAGTTACTATAGGAGACCCGCTGGGAGAATCCAAAAAACCGATCACTGGTCGTTAGATATCCATTTTATGGTATAATCTTTTCAACCAAGAATTTCTCAATGAAAAGTAATACCAGAAACTATAAAATTTGAAATGTTAACCCGTCATTTAAGTTCTTTAATTTTTTTAAAGGTTCTCTTGTACGTCTGTCTGTGTTATTTTACGTTAAAACTAAAAAAAGTTAATGGTGTAGTTGGGAATTTCTACTTTTAGGGACACCCAATTAATTCGTAACGACAATTAAGTACGATATCTTTATGAATTTAAGCTTTCGGCATTGTTATATAATAATATCGCTTATGTTTTACAAAATTAACACCAAAACCGAGTTTTTATTGAAAGGACTATGCGTCAAAATGGACCAAAAACCAACAGAGCTGGGAGTAGTGTTATTAAAAAGGTTTCCTTACGTACTTTTTTTCATTCTTTAGGTGCAAAGTTGAATTCCATTGGATACTTTTATATGAGTAAAGCATTCTGCGGGTACTCCCTAAGCAATTCACAGTCGGACGACACACACCAATCTTCATAGTATTTACTCTGAAGAAAATACAAATATCTCCGTTTTGCAATGGAATTGAGCATGGTACCTATAGAATGAAATGAAATAAATGTAAATACCTATTTAATGACACCACTTTCAGTTCTGTTGGTTTTTGGTCCACTCTCCATACAAATCTGCCCATGGTTCTTTAGTGTTTACTTGTCGTTACGACCCTGACTATAATTAAGGTTTTGTTTTTAATTTCATTGGGTCTCCTTAAAAGTGAAAAGATATAGAATAGTTATTTACAAAGACAAATAATACACAGTGAATTACAAAAAATAAAATAATGTTTTTTAAAGAGCTAATATCATAGCCCCTTGATATAACGTATAGGTAAGTAACGAATAAAATATTGGCCGTGTGGTGACGGCAGGAAGAATACATTTGTCACCACCCCAACTCATCCTGCGGGTGTCGTAAGAGTCGACTAAGGGATTGAAGTGTCACTGGCCATTTTTGATAACGATTGATGATGGGCAGCAGCGTCATCATAGTGGACACATTACTGCGATCGCCAATCCGCTTGCCCAGCGTGGCGATTATGGGCATTTACCTCCTAATGCGTCTATACGCATAGTTAATAGGAGAGGCCTACGTCCAGCAGTGGACTATCACAGGCTGATCATGTGTGAATTATCTCAGTACAGATACTCTATTACGACGCAGTTTTATTAATTCTAAAAACAACTTACCCAGAAGGTTGACCGAAAACTGCTTTAGAGCCGAAACCGCCGCCACTACCGAATCCTCCTGCAACAATTTTGAGGTTTTATAAGCACAGTTTCAAATCACGGGAAAAGCTAGACTTTTAGTTTCCCAAAATATTATAAAGCCGCGTATCCACAAGTGGCAGCCTCGGGTCGAACGGCTGTCCCACTCCGAGGCTACGCAAGTGGAGACGCTGCCTCAACCTGAGGCACGCCGCGGCGCGACAAATTCGTCGCCGTGAGCCGAGCCATATTTTGTCGGTCTCTGTGCCGTGCTCAAAGGCACCTCAGTCCGAGCCGTGTGTTTAGTGGAGACGGTCGCTCGTGAGGCAACAGCTACGGATCAAGCTGATCCGTAGCTGTTGCCTCAGAGCGAGCAGCCTCAAACTGAGGCTGTTTGCTTTAAGTCGAGGCCGCTCGACCCGAGGCTGCCTTTAGTGGATACGAAGCTTAAGTAGATAAATTTTTGGCCGTGTGGTGACGGCAGTAAGAATACATTTGTCACCATCCCAGCTCTTCCCGCGGGTGTCTTAAGAGCTGACTAGTGGATCGAAGTGTCACTGACCATCCTATGATCGATGATGGGCAGCGTCATAATAGTGGACACATTACTGCGATCGCTAATCCGCTTGCCCAGCGTGACGAAAAAAACACGACTACATACCGAAAGTTATTCGTAATAGTTGTCCAAAGCTCTTCAGTGTGATATCCTACTGGACAGGTTTATTGCATAGTAACTTTTTGGGACCAACAAAATTGAATATTATATCGTATGAAAACAATGCTCTCCTTTTTTGAGCAGCCGTGTGAAAAGATTGGTCAAGTCAAGTGCAGCAATGGATGTTTCCATTTCCAACGTGTGGAAGAATTTAACGCCTTTGACCAATAATGGGCCAGTATAAGTAATAACCATAATAGTACCCGGCCGGGTTCTCCAGAGTTGGTAAACTTGGTATTTTTCTTTAATATAATATATGACATCTAATATTTGAGTCGCTTAACTTCAAACCCGGGTAAATCCACTCTGTCAATAGAGTTTTAAGTTTAAAGAATAACTAGACAATTGCAATTAAATTTGCACTCTATTGGTAGAGTGGATTTACCCGGGTTTGAAATTAACCTTTTGAACGCCGCTTGGGATATCATCGGACGTGCCCGTGTCGCCGCCTATACTAAGTTATAACAAACTGGGTAGTGCTTGCCACATAACTTACGATAAATTATTTTATTGTTAATAGTTTACTGTGATTACTCATTTTTTACCAGCTTGTCATTAAATATTATATTATTATAATCAAATCACGTTTACCAATGTCTTTATTATGGTTTCGTCCCTTTTATTAATGGTTTGAATCTGTGAATTTTACCAGCTATGCAAATTTATTGATGGACGTTGCTACATCACTATTAATTCTCATTTCGTATCTGTGACGTCATGAGCGGTCTACTATTTCAGACATTGGCGAAGGCTTTATTTTTTTTTGTCGATAAGTTGGCACTAGTAGGGAGAGGATTGATCGCATTAGAAACGTATCGAATCTGAAAATTTCAATGTTGTTTGGCTTAATAAATCATAAAATTTTACAATTCTTTTGATAAATAAATATTGTAAGCTCAACATTATAGTACTCAAATTGTTTAAACTACTAAACAGTACCATTCTTATATATTTTGTTGACTTAACATAATTTTGAAATATCGAGTAATCCACATCACTAAAATTTTCTATTTTACTTCTTTGACGTCACATTTTTAAGACGACGGCGTTGTCTGTCTTGATTATTATTGCGGAATACAATGACTTGGTAGGGGTTACCGATGAACCACGATAACAGAGTCTTCCCTTATTTATCGATTCAAATTCCTACAATCTATAAAAAAAACAGACTTCACTGATAAACCCTGATAGGTGCCTACCTATCAATTGTATTACTGCCTAGTAATACAATTCAAATATATTTATTTCCAAGTTCAACTTTGAAAACTTCCTAGGACTCAAATATGTCCAAGTGTCAAAATGTCCAAGTGTCAAAACATCCATGGAATCAAAATGTCCAAAGAGTGAATGGTATCACAATGACAAGGATTAGGTACTCTATCATGTACTGCGAGGCCATCATGGCATTGTCGTGTTGAGAGTCAAGTTTCCGGACGCTGAACGTGCGCCTAGAACTGCCGAAGGAGTATCTACATGGCAATTGCGTATGAAGCGAATGTATCAACACTTGGTGTGGCTACTTAAGTCATTGGGTAACTTGATTCAGTTAAGGACAGATTCTGGTTACTGCAGATTATTTTTATGACAGATTCGAAATCTTCATTTTCGTTCGCTCCTTCTAAAATTCTAAATAATTCTTCAGCGGACGATATTGCAGAATACTAGACAACTTACGTCATAATTTTATAAGAACATATCGAAGTCATAAAATAGGTTAGCTAAGTAAGGTCAATCGCATGCATAAATCTTACGTCGTAAATCTGGGTGCCTGTCGTGTCGCATAACGTCGATTGTCCTAAAATTTTTTGGCCGAGAATGTATGGCATAATGTTACATGGCATACTACTTGTTTAGCCTACTTAATTTTGCGCATACACGTTTAAAATACCTACACCATATTTATTCTAATATTGATTACTCGAATGTCGAATGACCTAAATCATAATAATCCTAATGTTCATTGTAATAAATATTGTTTTCCCTACTACTCGAACTGTCAATTTTCACTGCGCCTACTTTTATCATGTCCGAAATTTCATTCAAAAAGGCATTTTAATAACAATATGCAAAACATTTGAACAACAGGGTGAATGGTTAAAAAAAATGTTCAAGTTCCAAGACACAGCTCTTACCATGTAGGGAGTATTGGGATCCTCGGAGTCGACATTTCCAACGACGTCCAATTCCGATGTCACCTAGAGGGAAAAGCTACGCTGGCATCCAAAAAGCTCGGGGTGCTCAATAAAGCGAGGGGATACTTTACTCCGGGGCAAAGACTTCTGTTATATAAGTCGCAAGTCAGACCCCATATGGAGTATTGCTGTCACCTCTGGGCAGGAGCACCTGTATACCAGCTTGCACCCTTTGACTCGGTTCAGAGACGAGCTGTCCGAATAGTCGACGATCCCAGACTCACAGGCGGTATTGAACCCTTAAGTCTAAGGAGAGACTTCGCCTCCTTATGTGTGTTCTATCGTCTGTACAATGGGTTGTGCTCTGAAGAACTGTTCGACGTGTGCGAAGCCCCCCGCATTAAGAAAGAAATAATCTGAACATCCCCTACCTTAACCTGGATAGGTTCGTTAGGTATATTTTATCCCTTAGAGCGGAAATAGAAGCCCCGCGCAGCGGGGCTTCGTCGACCGGTTCCCAGGTCAAAATTGCTCACTTAAATTATTTGGACAACAGGGCGAATTATTTAGTAATAGTTAAGTATAAGGAATAAAAAAATATTTTTAAAGCTAGTTAAAGGTAGGTAATCACTATTAGTACATTAATTAGTAGGAACATCACCATTATGCACAATAATTTTTCGATACATATACATTAGACACGAAAATCATTAGGACAAACAATATTTAGGAACAACCAAGTTAGGATTAACAATTTCGGCATAGCAAAACTATGCGCAACAATGTTTATGCCATTCATTTTTCGGCGTAAAGTTGTTATGCGACAAATTTTTCGAAATAAAAACATTATGCCACCCGATATAGACCCCGTAAATCTAAATATCGAATGAGAAAGTCGACGTAGATATGCCAATACCAATCATCGTCACATCACTAGTGTCTTTTATATAAGACTTTGGCTACGAGACTTGGGGTAAAATCATACATAATCTAATGGTATAACTGAAGTTTATTTTCATCTAGAAAATATAATAAAATCAACAGATCAGTCTCTCTGTTACTTAATCAACAAATACTGCGACTTACTTACGCAAAGAACCAAAGTAAACTCTGTAAAAGTAAAGAATATCTTGAGAAAAACATGAAAAAAATTGTCTTATTTATCAGACTGCGGCGACACGAGCTGGGTATTGATTGTCTGATATATCAGACTACGGCGGTCAAAAGGTTAAGCGACACATTTATAATCATACTAGAGATTTTTTTTCAGATTTGACGTTGTATTTACCTGGAGAAGAAGTGGGTGACCCAAAAGCTTGGCCCTGCGGGGAGGGCGCGCTGAAGCTGCCTGTCCCGAACACAGATGACGCTTGTGTCGTTGCTTGTTGACCTGTGCAAAAAGTATCCTTATAAAGTCGTTTTAGTTTTGTAATTTCGTTAAAGCTTGTATTTTATGTTTTAAAGTTAAAAATAAAAAAATGTAAACAAATATGGCTGACATGCCATAGCATTTGACTTCTTTGATATACTATACATATCGTGATATACGATATACTATCGTGAAACATGTTCGCAGATATATTTTTACGCCAATACTAATAAATATCAATAATTTTAACTATAGTTGAACTATTATGAGCTGAGCGCGTTTTCTTAAAATTCCAGTAGGCTTGGGTTGTAAACCACAAAGTAAGATAACAAGCACTCAGTAAATCTTCTCAGTCTTCAGCTCATTATTTAGTTTGTTTATTTTGTTGTCTATTATGCAAAGAATAGAGTCGATAATATATAATTACTTTCTAAGGCGGTTATATTCTGCTTTTACTGAGTGTTTGTTATCTTACTTTGTGGTTTACAACCCAAGGCTACTGGAGTTATAAGCGAACGAGCTCAGCTCATAATAGTTCAACGGTTTATGGTTTTAATTATCTGGTTATAGAATAATGCAAGTTTTTAGGTTTGTTTACATGTATTTTTTTATTCTACTGACAAATGGTATACTAATTTTACAAAAGATCAGTTTTGTTATTTCGTTACAGATTGTATGTCACTTTTCTTATCAATAAAAAAAAACCTGACCATTGTACGAAAAAAAACGACCTAAGTCAAAATAGTAGTACAAAACATACCGAAACCGCTAGAGCCGAATCCACCGCTATTATTACTGCCCCACAAGTTCGACTGCGTTTGTCCGAAACCACCCCCACTCCCGCTGCCCCCGCCGAAAATGGCTTCGGCCGCCGGGTTGGGTTGACCGAACGTTGTTTTACCGCCGAAGACGTTGCCGCTGCCGAAACCGGGCGATGTGGTTGATCTACAAATAATCATAACAATTTTAAGGCATTTGTTGATGGAGTAAGTGCTATTTATCATCACACTTGCTGTCTAAGCGAACCATTGCTTGCATGCATCGCGGGAGTAATAGAAAAGTGAAATTATATTAAGTATATTTTGTCTTATTATAACTTATTTTTTGTCCGCAAGTGTGATGAAAATCATTGTATGCATCACGGTCGGTAAGCGGAATACTAACTCGAGTCAACTTGTATAGTGGCAGAGAAAGTAAAAAAAATTCTTACCCTCCACCAAATATGCTGCCGCCACTAGCACTGGTAGTAGAAATGTTAACCGAAGCGAACAGCGACTCCCCACCAAACATGGAACTTTGCGTTGTGGTAGCCGCTCCGAAGACTTGACTTGGGCTTCCGAAGACTGAAGATGTTGTCGTTGGAGTACCGAAGACTGATGCTTGGGTAGTTTGAGTCGGAGTCCCAAAGACTGATGCTTGAGTCGTTTGAGTCGGTGTGCCAAAAACTGAAGCTTGAGTTGTTTGAGTCGGGGTCCCAAAAACTGAAGCTTGAGTCGTTTGAGTCGGGGTCCCAAAAACTGATGCCTGAGTTGTTTGTGTGGGAGAACCGAAGACAGAAGCTTGAGTTGTTTGAGTCGGGGTACCGAATACAGAAGCTTGGGTAGATGGTGATCCGAACACTGATGGTTGAGTTTGAGCAGTTCCAAAAACAGACGGTGATGATGGACTGCCAAATACTGAAGTAGTTTGTGGAAAAGTACCACCGAAGACTGAAGCCTGTGTAGTTTGTCCAAAGACTGATTGAGTCGATGGCGTTCCAAAGACAGATTGGGTTGTTGCAGTTCCGAAAGATGGAGTTGTCGTCGTGGTTCCAAAAACAGTGGTTGTAGGACTTCCAAATACAGAAGCTTGGGTGGTTGGTGATCCGAATACTGATTGTGTTGATGTTCCGAAAACAGACTGATTTGCTGCAGCGAAAACAGATGGCGCTGAAACGGGTGATGTTGACCCGAAAACTGAGCTTTGTGTGCCAAATGCTGAAGTGGTTGTTGAAGTGCCAAATGTTGAAGTCGTCGTTGGAGTACCAAATGCGGATTTTGTTGCAGCAGCGAATACAGATGAGGGTGTAGGCGATGTGGGAGCGAAAACTGATGAAGTAGTTGAAGTGTCTAATGCAGTAGTGCTTATAGATGTTGAAGTAACAGTGCTTCCGAATACAGACGCTGGAGTCGTTGTTGTTGTTGTTGTTGTTCCGAATAGTGACTGTGTTGTGGTGGTTTCTAACGCTGCTTTAGTTGTTGCGAAGGCAGATGTTGTCCCTAATGATGTTGTTGTTGTCGTGCTAAATACAGATGTCGGTGTTGTGCTTCCAAACACAGATTGCGCTGTAGTTGCTGGTTTTGTTGCGGTAGTCGACGCAGTTGTGCTAGCTGGGGCCTGAGTTGTAGATCCGAAAGCAAGTTTTGGTGTGCTGCCAAATACTGATGAAGGAGTTGATGTAGCACCAAATACAGAGGTAGTTGACGTTGGTACCCCACCAAATACAGAAGGTTGGGTTGTTGAAGTAGCTGAACCAAATATTGAAGAAATAGTTGTTGTAACTGATTGTGTGCTAGCAGTAGTCACGCTTTGAGATGAAGCTGGTGTACTAGGGGCACTAGTAGTACTTTCAGATGTCTTAGTAGGAGCACTAGTAGAAGTAGTGGTAGCAGTAAACGCAGAACCGAATATTGATTTCGCTGTTCCAAATGCAGGAGTTGATGTAGTTGAAGTAGTTTCAGTTGTTTTTACTGAACTGGTTGTAGTGGCAACAGTAGTTGCCGTAGTTCCAAATATGGAAGGTTTTGAACCGAAAACACTTGATGGTGTTGAAGAATTAGCACCGAATATTGATGGTTGGGTTTTTGGAGTTGATGTATTTGCAGCTGCGAATATACTTGAAGAATCCGATTTAGATATTGATTGAAATGGAACTGTAGGTGTAGTAGTTGTCGTTGCGGCTGTTCCGAACACGGACTTTGGTTTGGGTACTGAAACAAAAGATAAATGTGAGTGAACCAACTTTTTTTCTCTTATTACCATGGTTACGGTCTTAGTCACGCTGGTTTTATACACAATTATTTATGCTACTTACTTCAATTATACAAACTATATATGATTTTTTTTACAATTTTTTTAACAGTATTTGCTATTATACGAATTTCAAGAAACCAAAATTATTAGTCGCTTTTTTATTACTTCGCCTAATTCCCTACATTATATTCTTCCTCTATTTTTTTTTATAATAACTGAGAAAAAATGGTTTACTTATCACAAAACAAAATGAGAGGGTGCCCCATAGAAAATTTGCAATCGGGAGGGCAACAATAGTACATTACTACCGAGACCGGGAAGTGACTGGTTGCCGGCCGAATATATGTAGACGGCCGAGCGAAGCGAGGCCGGATAGTATTCGGACGGCAACCCGTCACTTCATGGCCGAGGTATGTATAATGCTTTTCTCAAACATGCAATGAAATGAAACAAAAAAAATGTATTTTCTTTCTAAGAAATTATAAGTCAACTACATAACTAAGTCTTTGAAACACAACAAAAGTCAAATACGACACCGACACCTCATTTTTTTTTTAAGATTTACCTGTTTGAAAGTTGCAAATTTTTTATTTAAAAAAGCGGTATTAGACGACGCGGTCGGTTGGGTCCAATTAATCGCATGCAGTGATCGGGGCCGACGGATCGCGCCGTATAATACTGCTTTTTAAATATTATTTTGAGTAGTTATTACACATTTATTTTAAATTATATAATTTAAATACCTAATTATAACTGCAAAAATTTGCCATTCATTTTTTTTAATACTAATATTACTTACATACAGGGTGTTTTTTTTTCGACCGTTCAAATTCTACGTAGTGAATGTGTAGGTCATACTGACCAACTTTTACTATGGGGACAAAGTCGAAATCGCGAAAAAAATTCAGCTGTTTCATACATTTCGGCCGGCGTAATGCCGCCAATTTGTATGAAACAGCAGATTTTTTTTTCGCGATTTCGACTTTGTCCCCATAGTAAAAGTTGGTCAGTATGACCTACACATTCACTACGTAGAATTTGAACGGTCGAAAAAAAAACACCCTGTATAATGATTGGCTAAAAGCCAAGATGCCAGGTCACAACCCCATGTCAAATGAAAATTAAAAAAGAGGTACTTGCTGGCCTAGGCCGGCAACGAGCTACTTCCCGGCCACTTTTTTGGCACTTAACTACAACATTTCATTGCATGTTTAAGAAAACTCCTTTATTGATTCGAACATCCTACAAAATTATAAAATTAAGGATCGAGTGATTTGCCCTAAACATACATGGTTTGCATAATTTAAGTAGCGTCATTTCGCAGAAAACCAGCGTGACTCAGGAGACCATAACCATGGCAATAACAGACAGACAAAAGTTGTTTCACCCATGTAAGTATCAACCTCGTAAGACCCAATGTACATTACAATGTACATAGTTGTTGCAATCCAATTTGAATCTTTCATGGACCAATCAAAGTATAATTTCTCTTGTTTCGTTGCTTTTTGAAATAAACGAAATCCTTACCGATCAGCAGAAATCGGATTCTGTGGGGCGAAACATCTTGACAGCTAGGGACTTCCTATATCGATATACTCATTTATCGATACTTGTTCTAAATACTAGTGATCACACAAAGGTTTGCTTATAAAATATTTTTTTATTAAAAGAGTATTACCCATATAATAAAATACCAGCTAAATTTTCTTCTTCTTTTTTTGAAAACTTAAAAAAAAAAATATTCGTCTCAATTTTTTTTAAGATTGTCCGATCTATTGTTAAAGTAAACCACCAGATTTTTTCTATATTTTCGGGCGTTAAACATTTCCATGAAAATGGAAGAAAAATCCATTTCAAGTGGCTAGAAGACTTCAATTTCTGTGGAGGTTATAGGAGCATAACAAAATTTCATAAAGTGATCAATAGTTACAAAAACAGACACAATGTTGGGGGCGGTCACTAGTCTATAGAACAAGTATCGATAAACGAGTTTATCGATATAGAAAGTCCCTAGCTGTCAAGAAGTTTCGCTCCACGGAATCCGATGTCTGTCGATCAGTAATACCCCGCTTTACACGAGAGTTGCGTTCCAGGGAAAATCGCGTAAAGCGATTATTTCGCGTCTTTCGTATTCGCGTCTATCAAAATAGAAATAGGAAAAGTAACTATGGTGGGTCTTACGAGGCAGGCAGGTTGTGTAAGATACATCTGTAAAGTTTACATTTTCTTTGAGTAATGGAAATCAATTTACTTGTAATAGTAGCACTTGCTGTGGCAAATATGGGCCCCGATGATACAGCAGCTGTTGACGATTTTTGATCTTCTTTAGATACGTCAGTTTCTTTTTTTACTTTCGCTTCTTCTGACTTTTGTGTATCACCTAAAAATACACCATTTTAGAAATTAAAGACATGAATCAAGATGAAAACAATGTTTTTTTTTTCAATTTAAATACGTCATATTGCACTTGTAATGTAACTTCTATATTATACAAGATGTAGTGCAAAATCCTTTCTCTTCGGATTTTCACGGAAACGCCCGAATTAATCTCCCTGTCTCAATTAGCTTCAGTGCAATATATACTGAAGTTAATTGTGACAGCAATATGAATTCGGATGTTTCCGTGAAAAGCCGAAGAGAAAGGATTTTGCACTAGATCTGTACATATATATTAAAGCTAGTTAAAAAATATACACTAAGCCGAGTAGTAGTACAGAATAGTATTATTGTTCCCAGCAATAAACTAGGCGGGACGTATTTTCTCAAAACAAAATAATAATAAATAGTTTTAAAGTTATTAAACTAACACACATTAAAGAAACTAGAACATTATATTGCTTAAACAAATTGACACTGTTATACTACTAGAGTTGTAAAAATCTCTAGTTATCAAAATTAAGAGAGCAAATTCAATTTCAAAGATGTACGGTCGAGGAAATTGAATGTTTAGCAGTTTATGGCTCACTTTACGTGCCTAGTACATACAACACAACCAATTTAACTTGAACCGCAAAGTGCTAAACTTTCAATTTCCTCGACTGTACAAGGTTTATAAGCGTTATGGTCATGAGAAAAAGCATAAATTCCTACGAACAAATAAAACATGGAAGCCGCACGCCATATTAAATTGCCTTTCAAAAACGGTCCTGAATTTTATTTGACAACTGTCACCCCCTCTTCAATGCATCACAGTAATGAATGTCAATATCAACCTATAAAAACTTAAACCGCCATTTAAAAATAGTTGTGATTGGTCCATCAAAGTTTTGATTGGCTATATTCTTTAGACATTTGTCAAAGATGTTGCGCCGAAATATGCGCGGTGTTAAGAAAAGCGCTATGTCCTGCCCATCTTGGTCCAATTGAACAATTGCTTTTGGGGGCATTTTAGGGCTGGCGTTAGACGTCCATGTTATATATGGTCGCAGATCAATTCACTTGAAAATGTACGTACCTCCTGCCATTGTAAATGCAGAAGATATTGCAACAGGTTGAGCAACAGAACCAAACGGTTTATTTTGAATACTGAAAGGTTTAGGTTCATTTTCTTTCTTATCTTCCTTCACTTTAGGTATTGATAGAACCACGTTTTCTGTCTTAGCTGGTACGTTCTCTTTAGATTTTTCAGCTTTCTCGAGTTTCACTTCAGGTTTAGGTTCTGTACGTTTTATTGTTATAATGTTAGAATCGCCTAGCACATCTGGTTTGGGCGTTGATGTCATTTTGAATAGATTAGACATTTTTTCTTCTTTAACGGTTGGCTCTCCTGTTTCGCTTGATTTATTATCAGGGGTCGATTGTGGAGCGAATTGGTTGAACATATTGTTAAGTGCTGATATTGGTTTAGTTGTAAACGATGTAGGTGTTGCGACGATTATAGATGAGACTGGAAATAAAAATTGTGTTAGAATACATCACATTGATATAGCAATGGTGGGGATACGTTTATTCCGCATTTTTGGTTTAGAAAATTGGTCCAAGTCAAACGGTTCTATATTATATATGTTAACAAGTTAGGAAATAAAATCTACTTCCGGTTTTAACCTCACAACACTATCTTGTTGGCTTGCATTAAAACGAAATAAACGGATAGCTAGTACTTTTGCTATTGAGAAAGTTTTATTGATTAGGGGAGATCGAAAATATCACGAATGATCATGATGGTTCCGAAAATACACTCACCAAATATCACCAAGTGGACACACAAATCGGCCAAATATGATCACAAGATTTTTGAATGAACCCTCTGCATGGCGACCCTGGCCGCATGATAAGCTAAAACTTCTCAAGTGAAGTAAAAGTATGTTCTGAACTATCATAGTCATCATTTGTAAATTATCAGTAGAAAATTTACTCGCAATCAAAATTCGACGAGCATATATCGTCGGCTGACAACCAAAACTCACTAAGTAACAAATACCTACTTGAAATAGAGATCGTATCTCAGTTCTGATTCAATACTGACATAAGAGGTTGCTAAGAGTAGTGACAGTTTTTATAGTGAATTTTGGTTGTCAGCCGACGATATAATGGTCTTTGGAAAGAGACAAATAATATTGCATAAACGTCACATTTGTTAGAGAGGGACAACGCTCTATCCGACAGCCAAGTCTCTTTCCAGAGACCGATGTACAAACTTTATCTCCGGGTACTGTCCTATGAAACTATTCATGCTTTTTTAACAGACTTCAAAAAAGGAGGTTCTCAATTGTAACGTTTTTTGTTTGTTTGTATGTGACTGGATTTCTCCGAGAATCGTAAACCGATTCTTTTTTTAATCGAACGAGGTTTAACTCCGTTAAGGTCACGTTGACATCAAATCAGGATCTGATAATGGGATCCTGGAGAAAGCGGATTCCGGTTCGTTTTATTAATTTGGTCAATTCATCTTTTATCACCAGAGATCGGATTTTTGTGCGACATCTCATACTAAATGTCATCAAAATGACGTAAGTCACTAAGAATGTCGCAAATCCATCCGATCTCTGTTTATCACATAACATCATCAGCCTATACTTCGTTTTTTTTAGCATTAGAAAGACCTTCGCAGAACGAGATATAAGGTTTTTTTACAGGCAAATTCTGCGGATCGAACAGTAAATACGAGTTATTAAATATCACGAATTTATTATCATGCTATATTAATACACATTACTCAGTGTTGTGAACAGATAAGAAAAATAATGTTAGTTAATTTATATTCTAAGATGAAAAGATAATAATTTTAATAAATTGCGTTTGCAATTTTTCATGGAAAGGTTGTACATTAAAAAACCTAAAGAGGCAGAGTTCTCACACAATTTTAAAATGTCACTGTCTGTCATTCGACTTCATATTGTTGTCGGTTAAGTCGGTTGTGTTTTATATTGCTGTTAGCTTACTTAAAGATTGTTGTTATCGTTTTTGTTAAATTTCGTTATTAATTATAGATCTATTTAGATATTTTGTTTGTTGGTGCACATTTAAAATGGATGAAAGCAAAATCCTGTGACTACCAGTGAAAAGCGGATGGTGGTGAATATTTACAAATTAAGAAATGTGCCATAGAAAGGAATATCCCACTAAATCGGAACGTGTGAAAAAGACTGCTGAGACTTCTGGCATATCGTTGGCTACGGTATATAACATTTTAAAAGAATATATTTTTTTAAATGAAATTAGATAATGTAATAGATAACACTGTGGAAAAAAATATTATAAACGTTGGTGGTTCCGAGTGCTCGGACTCTTCCACTGACAGTGAATAAAACTATGTATGTCATCTGAGTTTTATTTTCTAATTTGTTACCAAATTCTAACTACATTAGAGCGTCCCAGACCGCCTATAATGGCGAAAAATACTAAACGACGTTGCCGATGCGTAGGGTTGTCTTAGGGTCTCACCAAACTAGTCGACGCCGTTTCGGCTAATCGCGTACGGAAAAAGCTTTATGTCAACGCAATAAGAGCGAGGACATCGTAAATCGGCTCGGCCCGCGCGAAACGACGTCTTTCGACGGGAAAACGGCGTTTTGCCGTAAAGCTGTTCGCATTCGTACGACCCCGTTTGCAGCCTAACGCAAACGTTCGCATTCCTAAATCTCCTAATACCGCCGTACGGTGCCGGAAAGAGTTGAACGGCTCCGATCATGGCCGAGTACCTACAATAAGGACCGGTCAGAGCTGGCGGAAGCCGTTCAGCGTCTTCGACGGCCGAACATAGCTGACGACGGCCGAAAAGAGCCGATGACGGCCGAAGTAGCTACTGATGCGTTTGTATTTATTCATTTGAATTATTACCCACATTAAAATCTGCAATAGATCTGACAACACGAAGTAACACTGTCGTAATCATACACGTCTGTTCAATTTCAAACTAGTTACTAACAACTAGTCTCCAAAAATGAGATTTACGATTGCCGATCACCCGCTGTCCTATCTATCTGTTCGTCGGACTCAGCGGCTGTACGCGTGCTGTCTGACGTCTCGACGGCAGGACGGAGCACGGGAGAGCCGACCGCCGCTTTACAACTGTTGCGGTAGCAAATCGCAGCCGATCGAGCGTTTCGGCGGCCGTAAGGAGGTTGAGACTGCTTAACGCAGGTGTTCAGCCGCGGAGACGGTCGATCGGCTAAATGCGAATAGTGTGGTGTAAAACACTCGGCGAAAGCCGACTCCGCGTCGATTGGTTTGGTGAGACCCTTAGTATTGTTATCTGCTCAGTCTTTATGACACCGTGTCCGCTTTTATACCGATAGTTTTAATCCTTAAATGCATGACTTTTAAAAGTATTGGGAGTGCATAATGTAAGCCAGATTAAATATGCAAATATTTTTAAATTTTAGACTGTAAACTTCATTAAATTCAGTTAATTACAAATAAAAAAAAATACTTTGTTAAAAACCGCCAAACACTAAACGAAAACTTTCAATATATATCTTTTTTCTAAATTGCCGCCATCTTGCTTATAAAACACTTATAACTTTTTTAAATACAGTTTTGCCAACAAATTAATAATAAATGTGAAAACTATGCGTTCAGCTATCGGTAAATATCAAATGATATGTATATACATAAGTTCCGAGAAATTCAGTGGTATCGGCCGAAATCGAAGAAGGAAGGTTTACGACCACTGCTTCTTTGTTCACCCGTTTGACAGATAATTCTAATCTTAAATAAAACGAAGTATACCTAAGTCCACTGTTGGTAGGCCTCTCATATTAACTATGAGTATGGGTTGTAAATATAATATAATAATCGCCATGATGGGCAAAAAACGGGGACCTAAAATCAGCCGTATTGAAAAATTCCTCCATTTTTGAAGTTGTATAAAAATTCTGATGATGTAACATTTAAAATAGTACATTACGACACAAGTGCGTGAAACATGAAATTCGAAACGAGTGGCGATGACACGACCGATAGTGTTTTAAATCGACACGAGTTACGAATTTCGTTTATGCACGTGTCTCGTACGACGTTTTTTAGTGCAGATGGCCCTCCAAAGTTTTGGACCTGATGTAAAATGACCCACTTCTCGCACTAGAGCCTAAAAAGTACACCATCTGTACTAAAAAAATACTTACAGTCAAAATTCGGTGAGCAAATCTTCTGTCCCATAAAACTGTCCATAGTGTTTTCATCCTTTTTCACCCCGACTGTAACGTTTTTATTCTCCAGCAGATTTTTGAGGGCATCTCTTGACGTTTGTGTGTTGGTTATGGTGAAGCTTATCTCTTGTTTTGGTTGATTTTGGGTCACTGGGCTGGGTGGAGGTTCTTAAAAAAAAGGCACCTTTATTTGCTTGACATGTCAATTTTACAGTGCAAGTAGGTTTGCCAATAATAAAGCTAAGTGAACGTGCAGGCGTAAAATTAGCGATCGTAAATTTTTATATGACGAATATTATCAAAAATAAAAATTGTTAGGTATATAATAATCATGACAAAAGATTGTACCTACGCTAGTATCTAGCATAGGTTTTTTAAACCTAAACTGCTCAGACGCGGATGTAAAAATAGAGCCTTTTCCTTTTTTGCTTGAATATACAAAGAGTTAAAAAAAAAAACTGAATTTCCGTTACCATTGAGGTTTTTGGTTGTAGAGTCCCCTTTACATTTAGTAAGCAATAGTAGTAGCACCTAGTACTATTTTAGGTGATTTCAAAATGTTATCGACCCTTCTGAAAATTCCAAAAGCTTTCTAGGAGGATATTTTGAGCCTCGAAATTTCACTATCAATGAGGATTCACTTATTTTTTGGGCACCATTGACATAAATCAAGTGCCCACAAGATAAAAAAAACCCAGAAGATTTATTGTCACTGCAGACCTAACCAAGACGCATTTCTGCAATAGTATAAGTATGAGAATGACAGATTGAAGAAAAGTCACGTGACCATTTCCATACATTATTATGGTCATGTGACTTTTTTTTTATACCACGTCGGTGGCAAACAAGCATACGGCCCGCCTGATGGAAAGCAGTCACCGTAGCCTATGGGCGCCTGCAACCCCAGGGGTGTCACATGCGCGTTGCCGACCCAATAAGAACTTGTACACTCCTCTTTTGAAGAACCCCATACTGTAGTCCAACGGGAAAACCTCGGCAGGGAGCTCATTCCACAGACGGACCGTCCGCGGGAGGAAGTTCCTCTGAAACCGCACGGTGCGCGACCATTTAGGTTGCAAGGTGACTTATCGCTTATCGTAAACGATTGTAGAAGCATCTTAGCCAGGTCTGTTGTTTTCATAAAACTAGAAAACAAGCTTTTGTGTATAACCTTTTTATTCAACACCTAATTTAAAAATAAGAATACCTTCAGTGAACCAAGTAGTTTTCGGCTGAGCCGGTTTCACTACTATAGGAGTGAACACAGGCTTAGGCGGTTCTTTCACCGGTTTAGGTTCTTGTTTCACTACTGGCGTTGGTTCTTGTTTCACCGCTGGCTTTATTTCTTGCTTAATTTGTACCGTGGGAACTTGTTGAACTGAAATGTAAAGAACTTGGTAAAGAGCGAATAGAACTTCGCACTCGGTAATTATATTCTGTCGAACCAGCTTGTCAGTACGAAAAGGCAGCAAAATTAAAAAAAAATGGCGTGAATAATTGGTTCTTCACAGAAAATTTTAATTTGCCGTCGTTTTCTACTGACAAGTTGGTTGAACAGACTATAATTAGTTACAGGGTGTGAAGCCAAGATGCCAATCACTAACGAAATGCAACTGTCTTTGTCACACTAATAAAAAGAGTGAGAGAAAACTACGATACGCTACTGTGCAATAGCGATTGGAATTTTAACTACAAATTCTGATTAGATACATACAGAGATTTGTATTGTTATGAATAAATAAAATAAAATGATATGAAATGAAAGCGTAAGATAGATAATATATTATAAACACAAAGAAGACAAGCATAAAAAAAATCGGTAAATAAATGTCCTAACGAACAGGGATTTGAACCCCTGAGCTTAAGAGGCCGTTATTCTTTCTTTTTCGATACAATCACCATTAGATATGCTATGCTTACAAATATCTAAGCAAAGTGTGTAGCCAAGTTGCCAATCGCTAACGCTCAGTAGCATATCGTAGTTTTCACTTTCAGTCGCTCTTTCTTATTAGTGCGACATAGACAGTTGCCTTTAGCCCACGATTCACGATCTTGGCTACGCGCCCATGCCTCTATTGTCATGCAAGGCGTTAGATTGCATGTTCAAAGTTACATACATAACGCACGCACATATTGGCTAAAAAGAGAGGCAAGCAGCAAAATTGTAACTTTATAAAACGCGACCCAGAAAATTTTACCAAAGCAGTTCTAATATATCTGATAGCGGGTGAATCAACTTTTTTCTGTCTGTTCTTACCATGGTCTCCCGAGTAATGCTGGTTTTATGCAAAATTATGTTACTTAAATTATTCAAACATACACTATTCAGGTGTTAATAAGCCCTTTCCTTAATGGGACACCTACAGACGTGGACGACATGCACGTTTTCATAATTTAAGTAACATAATTTTGCATAAAACTAGCGTTACTCAGAAGACCGTAACCATGGCAATAACAGACAGAAGAAAGTTGATTTACCCTAATATACAAAACCATACATACCTGGTTGGACTTTAGGCACCTCACTAACCTCCCTCAAACTCTTTTCATACTTCATCCTCATTGAGGTCATGTGATGCCTCATTTCCACATTAACGGGTTTGATTTTGACAGTCTTATGGTTGGATAGCATGTCACGCAACGCATCTAATTTTTGAGGTGTGAGGAGGCTTTTGTTTTCGCTTCTTTGAGGTTCTAGACTCATGTTCAGAATGTTTTTTGTCAATTTGGAGAGTGGGTCTCTGAAAAGGAAATTTTGTAATAATTTCTTGAAATATTATTTTAACGCACAATTAATTAAATAAAATAATAAACATTAAGGAACATTGTTGCACAAATCGACCTAGTTTTGAAAGGCGTACTTCTCAATATAGGCGTAGACATGTATATCGGACCATCGCATTAAAAACGCTCGTTCTTGGGCACCTTGATGCCTCTTGCCGACTGAGTATTTCTAGTAGCTTCACTAAAGGTACAAACTTTACAAATAATAAACTCAGGCGTAGACTTGTACACCTGACTAAGCATTTGTTGAGTGTTTTCTTGAGTATTTTGAGCATGACCTCTTGCTGACTAAGTATATCTTGTTAATTCACTAAATATAATAGTAAAGTAAGTCGTCTAACTTAGAGGGTTAATTCTGAGGTCATAATTATGGGACCGCCATCCGATTCTAGAAAAAAAAATCATATCTTCAGCATACAGGGCCGCCTACTAATATCTCAAGATTTGAATGTAACATCAGATTTTTAACCGCCTAAAGTTAGGCTGGTGAATAAAAAATCATCCTATAAATAATATAGGGTGGGCTAGTGATAGTCACTTTTGTCTTGACCTCCTTTGTTAAAATTCATTTATCATGGGCCCACCCTATATAATTGAAGGGATGTTTACAAAAACAACATAACTAACTACACTGGTCGACATCTACGGTAATTATAAATGTTCCTTCAGAAGTTACAACCAGTCTAAGCAGTTATGTCATTTTTGTCATTGTCAAACATCCATCTAATTATTTTGAATATTAAACTTACTTTTTAAATGGTGTACTTCTCAATATAGGCGTAGACTTGTAAACCGGGCCATCGCATTCATTGAGTGTGTTTTTGAGCATTTTGAGCACTGCTTCTTGTCGACTGAGTATCTCTTGTTGCTTCACTAATGGTTGGTAAACGTCGTCCATGATTGGTCGGATCATGCGCGGTCCTGGTCTGAAATGAGGAATTTATATACTGTTTCTTATGTGATCGAGATTAGCCAAACCTTGAGTATAGGTGGGTGAATCAACTTTTATGGCTACGGTTTTGGACCTGACGTAAAATGAGCCACTTCTCGCACTAGAGCCTAAAAAACGCACCATCTGTACTAAAAAGTATGTTTACATATTTTAAGTGGCATAATTTTGCATAAAACCGGCGTGACTCAGGCAACCGTAACCATGGCAATAACAGACAGAAAGAAGTTGATTCACTCATTTGCTAACGTGTTTCACGATATGTGTTAAAGTCGCCAAAGAATATGGAAGGTCAGCCATATTTGTTTACCTGTTTTACTTTCGACTGAAGAATGGTATACATCATCTGCCTATGATAGTCCACTGCTGGACGTAGGCCTCCCCTATTACCTATACGCATTAGGAGGTAAATGCCCATAATCGCCACGCTGGGCAAGCGGATTGGCGATCGCAGTAATGTGTCCACTATGATGACGCTGCTGCCCATCAATCTTTTATGAAATAATGGTCAGTGACACTTCAATCCCTTAGTCGACTCTTACGACACCCGAAGGAGTTGGGGTGGTGACAAATGTATGAAATACAGGAAACACAGACAAAAACAATTTGATACAACAAAGGCGAGCTTATCCCTTTCAGGGATCTCTTCCAGTTAACCTTTGAGGAAATGAGAAATGAACAAGCAATGGTGAAAGACAAATTTAAAATGGGGATCTCTTCCAGTTAACCTTTGAGGAAATGAGAAATGAACAAGCAATGGTGAAAGACAAATTTAAAATGTTCATTTACTAACTTAAATTTTGTAGTACAATTTTGTATTCGCATTGTTGTTAAATGAAATGTATTGTTAGCGGCGCGCTACGGGTGTGGAGCGGCTTCATAGACGCTAGCGGCATCTATCGGTCATTGGGAGACGCTACGCTCTCGGATCCTGAAGATCTCCGAAGTCGAACGGAACACAAAATACTAACTTGTTGGACTTCATGTCTCTCTCGGCGAGTTGATTCCATTTGTAGTTGAGCGAGGCGTGAGCTTGTTCCAACTGTGTTTGCACGTAGTACGCTAGCTTCTTTACTGAGGCCACGCGTTTCGTTGTCAAAGGGTCCGCTTGAGTCCATTGGTCCAGGTCCTTCGCGCTGTATGAAATTATTATAATTTAATTCTTCTTACAGAAACAAAATAAACTTTAATAGTAAAACATACAGTACAGTACTCTTTTAAGGGAACAGGATAATACTGGGTGTTTCAAAAATAATGCAATATTAAAATATAAGGAAAAAAATGATAATTTTACCAATATTTTTAGTTCTTCCTTGAAACATAAGGTACTTGCATAAAATTGGGTTATTTATGATATAGCACATGGCTTTGCAGCCCTGGTGTGCTAGACGAAAATCGGTATTAAGCCCATTTTTTGGATTTCATTTCAGTGAAAATTATGACATATGAGTATGTCACAGCAAAGGCTTTGAAGGTATTTCCCGGTGTGCTTTACCATACTGATTACGTATTCTTATATTCTTTGTTTTATTAAATGAGAAACAATAAATTCAAAAAAGAAAGATATATTTTTGATTGATTTCAAATCTTACGTTATTTTTGGGACTCTTATGGACTTATTTTTATGACTCGTTGAGAGTGTGAATGTTAGTCCATCAAACTCAAACATCATCACTTTAAGAAGTTTAAAATTGAAATCTGTTATTACGAAAAAGTCCTTGTTAAGGTGATTGTTTTTTTATTGTTGTCACACACATCACACATCATCAGCCTGTGATAGTCCACTGCTGGACGTAGGCCTCCCCTATTAACTATGCGTATAGACGCATTAGGAGGTAAATGCCCATAATCGCCACGCTGGGCAAGCGGATTGGCGATCGCAGTAATGTGTCCACTATGATGACGCTGCTGCCCATCATCAATCTTGTAAAATGGTCAGTGACACTTCAATCCCTTAGTCGACTCTTACGACACCCGCAGGAGGAGTTGGGGTGGTGACAAATGTATTCTTACTGCCGTCTCCACACGGCATGTTGTATTCAAAACAAATAACATATTTTTTGTTAAGAGAATCCTGTTCAAATTTCTCGGGTATATGCAATCCCTTACAAGGCTAGGCGCCTTTGACCATTCTCTAAGGGAACTCGAATCGAACCCACGTACTCAACTTTCGCCACCACGATCCCCACCTCGGACATTAGGTGATCTCGGTCGTTTTTCTTTGGTATATGACATCTAATATTTATAATTTATATAGTATTAAGTAGTGTGACTACTGGGGAAAAATAAAAAGTACAAATCAAAAAAAAAATCATAAATATGTAATTTGATCTGTGTTTTCGCAATACGTACAATCCTGTTACTTAAATACTTACTCGGAATGTGTCCTAGCCTCTGCCACGATAGCGCAGGCGCGCACCAAATCCAGCTTCAACGCTATAATAGCACTGCGCAGGTCTTCCAGCGAGCATTCCTTCTTCAACGTTGCTGCGTCTATGTTCTGCAGGTCTGTGTTCGTGTCTATGGCATGAAGTTCACGATAGAACTGGAATAAATATAAATTTTAAGAAAAAAAAAACATCATCATAATGTCAATCAAACAAATATAAATTTTAAGAAAAAAAAAACATTATCATCATCATCAGCCAATTGACGTCCACTGCTGGACATAGGCCTCCCCCAGAGAGTTCCACAAAGATCGCTCGTGAGCCGTCCGCATCCATTGGACACCCGCAACCTTTACCAGGTCGACGCTCCATCTTGTGGGGGGCCTTCCCAAAAAAAACGTTAGTAACAAATCAAACGTAAGTTTACGCGTTAAAACCGGTTTTTCGTTAAAATACGAGTTATGATCGTGATCGTTTTCTATGGTAAGCACATCGCAACGACATTGTGGGATTATGCGCATTGTAAAAAAGTTACACCAACATCAAGTTGTTTAATTATAAAAACAAATTGCTGAGTTTCTTGCCGGATTCTTCTCAGGCAGTGGTGTAGGGTTAGAACTGGAGGTAGTTTTTTTTTCTCTCATTCGCTATTTAGTTTAACGATTCAAAAGCGCTCGTTGCTGGGCCTAATTGAATAAAGAATATTTTGACTTTGACTTTGATGTTTTCTAAGCATGAAATTATTACAGCATCCTCTATAGCAAATTCAACGAAACGGAGAGTTGTCGAATTTTCGGACGATTGTGGTAGACAGTGTAGACACACGTCTTTGAGTGCTTAAGGTTGTAGTACCTTCGAAACATTGAGTACAGATGTCGCTAGTGATTAGTTTCACAATACCATTGACTAAATTCGCTGTGATTCACAGAAGGTCGTCTGGTGTAATTGGAAGCACGTTGGACCGGCAATCCAGAGGGAGCAGGTTCGAATCCCCTGACAACCAGAGTTTGACAACTTTCGCAGTTGATTTTTTCTATGGTAAGCACATCTGTTACGACATTGTGGGATGATCGTGAAAGTTTAAATCAATAAAAACGTTAGTGGTTGCATTTTGAACTTAATTGACTTGACAGCTGTTGACGACTGGACTAAACTACATTTTATAAAAAAATATGTAATGTTCAATCAGTCTAGAACAACTGATATGAATAGAACGAAAAGGTTGAATTACATAACAAAAAACAATTCACTTGATTACTTTCTTTAGGGATTACAAATATAATTAAACGGTTAGCGCGTGAACGCGGGCTCAGTGCTTGATAACAAGACCTAGGCTCTCCGAAACATGTAACGCGTAATGACACTAATGACTAAATACACGTGAGTTTCACCGTTCAACCGTAACTCACTTGAGTTACACTATGCGATCCGCGGGATTGGCTGCGGAGCATGTGACCAAAATGAAACATACCAAGTGCTCGGCCCTTTTTTAGGGTTCCGTAGCCAAAATGGCAAAAACGGAACCCTTATAGATTCGTCATGTCCGTCTGTCCGTCTGTCCGTCTGTCACAGCCGATTTACTCGGAAACTATAAATGCTACAGTAACGAAATTTGGTAAGAATATGTGTTGTATGAACCGCTACAGGATTATGATACTAAATTGTAAAAAAACCATTGGGGTGGGGGCCCTCCATACATGTAACTGAGGGATAGAAAAAAAATTTTAGTTGTATATAAGCGTGTGGGGTATTAATAGAAAGGTCTTTGAAAATGATATGAAGGTTTATAAATCTCATTTTTATTTAAGCAAATCGTTTTCGAGATATCAGCTCTCAAAGTCTGAAAAATGTGTCCCCCCCCCTCTATTTTTTAAACTACGCGATATAAAATTCTAAAAAAAATATATGTTATGCACATTAATAAACTCTATCAACGATTTTTGGTTTGATTCAATTATCTCCTATAGTTTTTGAGGTAGGTTGATTTAACTGTATTTTTTTAATAATAAATTGATAATGGTACGGAACCCTTTGCGCGCGAGTCCGACTCGCACTTGGCCGGTTTTTTTTATCTGAAATAGGCTTACTCATGGCCACAGACTAGCCAAGGGCAGAGACGTGGCCTACGATGGAGTGAGTTTGCCCAGAAGGTGCCTATTCACCCTTGACTTGAAGGTTGACGGGTTATATGATCTCGGAAAAATAGACGCCGGCAGGGAATTCCACTCCTTGGCAGCACGCGTAAGGAAAGAAGACGCAAAGCGCTTCGTACGAACGAATGGAATATCTACCAAGTAAGGGTGGAACCTAATGCGTCTATACGAGTAGTTAATAGGAGAGGCCTACGTCCAGCAGTGGACTATCATAGGCTGATGATGATGAAGGGTGGAACACGGCCGTGCGTCAGAATTTCAATGGTAAAATGGGGATGGCGAAATATTTTGATTTATTTTATTTATTTAGGTTCACCAACAATCATTACACTTTTTCATTTATACTATAATACATGCTATCACATATTCACTCTAAGTGCAACAATTACTTAGAGGTAAACACCACATGCGAAACTGTGTGAATACATATAACTTAATCTAAATAATATAAAACTGTACTACTATGAAAATATAAATATTAACGCTTTCGGTGACACTACATCGACATTTAGGGTGCTTGTATGGTTAACTACGCTTAACTCTCGCACTGTCAGCGAAAGCGTAAAATTTTACAAAACAATAAATTCATGAAGAAATCTTGATTTAAATGCATAATAGGCTATGCCCTTATACAAATAAGAATAAACTCATGAAGCTCTTGAGCACACTCCCCGAAGTGCAATCTGTAGAACACCGACAACTAGCAACTTTCCGCCGATGGGCTAAAGAGTGAAGCCCAGCCAACAGCTTCCTGTCACCAATCACCCTGCCCTGGGACCAATGTACGACTTTGTACCGGTAACTGTCGAGACTGGGGGGCCTTGGGAGCCTAAAAAGTTCGTGAGGGACTTAGGTCGGCGGCTGAGAGACGGTGGTTGTGACCCCCGTTCCGGCTCATATTTGGTTCAACAGATATCCCTGGCTATACAGGGTGTAATCGAGAAGTGTTTACAGGCCATAATTCCGTAAATATGAGAGATATCAGAAAACTTGTAACTGATATCGAAAGTACGTTATCCAACGAGTAAAATTACATTAATAACTTTTTCTAAATAGATGAAGTAATATTAAAAATACTAACTTAAACCGCTCCCATACATTTAGTATGACGACTTACAGCCTTAAAGAATGTCGGGTGTCGTAAGAAATGAAACTGTTAGAGATTCGTTATTTGTACGAATACATTGTAATAAAATAATAATACTACCGTTTATGAAATAATTAATCTAACATTTATTCTTAAATAAAAAATATTCGTATTAAACTAGTCTTTGAATGAACGGTTACGTACTAAATGTATGGAAGGGTTTGAAGTTAATATTTGGGATATTTCTGAGTTTATTTCAAAAAGGTTATTAATGTAATTTTACTCGTTGGGTAACGTACTATCGATATCAGTTAAACATTTTCTGATATCTCTCATATTTACGGAATTATGGCCTGTAAACACTTATCGATTACACCCTGTATATACAGCGCGGTAACGCAGCCGGTGTGATGGGGACTTTTGGACCGGGTGCGGGACGGAGCGGGGATTGCAATTAACATCTTTTTTTTGTGTTGTAATAACGAAGCCTATTGCGGATATTGCCATTGGTGAGTATGACGAAGCTTGCTGATTCCATTTTGTAGCATCTTGACGAAGCCTGCGGCGGATTTATTATGTTTAAATTCATAAATTGAGATCCTGTAATAAATTAATTGTTTAAGTTTAACCGTTTAGTTATAAGACTTTACTAACCTGTATTTGTGCCTTCCTGGTCTTTACAACAAACTCATATAGCTCAGCCTGGAACTCGTTGACTTCTCTGATCAGCATATTCTTAAATTCCATGTCCGCTTTCTGCTTGTTCGCCAACTCTTGCTCCGCCTTCAGCGCTGCATTTATCTCTTGAGTATGGTCTTTTTGGGGTATCGGTGTCGGTTGGGCCTGAAACGAATATGAAGTTATACATAAAACTAATACTTACTATACTATAACTAAAATGGGCCCGTTATACATAAAACTAATACGCCGTGTGGTAACGGCAGTAAGAATACATTTGTCACCACCCCAACTCCTCCTGTGGGTGTCCTAAGAGTCGACTAAGGGATTGAAGTGTCACTGACCATTCTACAAGATTGATGATGGGCAGCAGCGTCATCCTAGTGGACACATTATTGCGATCGCCAATCCGCTTGCGCAGCGTGGCGATTATGGGTATTTACCTCCTAATGCGTCTATACGAATAGTTAATAGGAGAGGCCTACGTCCAGCAGTGGACTAACATAGGCTGATGATGATGACATAAAACTAATTAATTATACAGAACACGTTTTATGGACCAAATCAAACTATACCACTAAAGCAATGGCTTGATGGGAAAATGGCAATATGAAATAATTAATCTCAAGTGTTATTTATATATGTAAAACAAAGCCTAGATGGGGCTTGCATTTCTTTGGTTACCTGTTTTTACGAAGTTAGTATTAGTATTTTACACTTTACTCACTTTTGCAACCAATTATTATTTTTTGTCAATCTGGATTTAGCTTTAACATTTTATTATTATTATTTTCAGCACACGTTCGGTAAGTGCGCCAATGCGCTGCGGCGATGTACGCCGTAGATGCGTCAATACACCCTAGGGCTGTCAAGGTTTTTCATACAACATTACGTCGCACTAGCGCGGCTCGGTGCGCGCAAGCCGAGATTCCTTTTATAAAAGTAACAAATTTGAGTCATCCCTGATTTTGAAAAAGGATTTATACCATTTTAGAGTAGTTTTGTGAAAATATATTGTTTTATTTACTTTTTTGCCTCACAGGTGTGATGAAAAACATTGTGTGTGTCACGGGCGGTACAAGAATTATGAACTCGTGTGAAGTAAAGCCCGCGCCTTCTGCTTGGGCTTTACTTTCACACTCGTTTACAAATTCTTATTTACCGCCCTTAATACACAATGTACTATTATTTATCCACTCACTTGCTTCATGTAGCCTTTGTTACATGTCATCACTCTTATTTTACATAGACAGAGTCTATCGCAAAAATCAAAACAAGTGGGTGGTTATTATTTAGTATATGATAGATAACACACCTGAGCAGGAGTGGGTAGTGGCGCTTGGACCTCTGGTTTTGGCTGTACCACAGGCGTTTGCTGTGGTTGGATACTCTGCACTATAACAACACAATACACAAGGAAATAAATACATCAGTCATCAGTATGCTTAGCCAAGTTGCCAATCGCTAGCGCTTGCTAGCGTATCGTAGTTTTCCCTCTCTATCACTCTTTCATATTAGTGCGACAAAGACAGTTAGCTTGACTTTGACTTTCGTTTACGATTGACGATTAAGCGTTAGCGATTGGCAACTTGGCTAAGCACCCAGGTCAGCATTGTTATCAGGCCCTAATTTCACCACGTTGACAAGTGTTGTAAATTTACTGTTTTTCCAATGCCCCCGATTATAGGCAGATCTATAGGCTACAGTTACCGCTTACCATCGGAAGGGCCGTGCGATTGTTTGCCACTAACATAAAATGTAGTGCAGAAACTTTATAAATCAGCAGTAAACAACTACTTTTTTTAGAATAGAATAGAATAGAATAGAATCGTTTATTGCATATCACATTACAAGCATGGATGGAGTGGAACATAGAGGTATACATGTGACACCCTGTAAGGGCACAGCAATACAAGACGGCTACAAGTAGGTAATTAGATTAACTTATTATATAAAATTATTTTACACATTACTACATTAATTATCACTTGGTCTTACTATTACGTTATTTCCTTGCAAAATAAAGCACAGTGATATGTTCGCTTACTAACTAAATATTCGTGCACATTATAAAAACATTCGTTAACTAAAAACTGTTTCAGATGTTTTTTAAATTCGCTTAGATTTTGCAGTTCTTTGATAGAGTTTGGGAGGTGATTGTAGATTTTTATAGTCATAAAATGTGGGCTATCTGTTACAAGTTTTAATTTCGAAAAGGGCAATTTTAGTTGGTTAACGTTACGGTTATTTCTTCTGATTTTGGCTGTATCTTGGTATGAGTATAAATCTAAGTGTTTCCTAACGAATTTACATGACTCAAATATATACATCGATGCAACGGTCAACATTTCAAGTTTAATAAAATGGGGTTTACATGATTCCATCTCATCTATGTTTACAAGAATTCTGATGCACTTTTTTTGCAGAATAAATATTTTTTCCATTTCGCAACTATTTCCCCATAGAACAAGGCCATACGATATTCGCGAATAAGCATATGCATAATATGCTGCAACGGATGTCTGTAGATCCGTGACTCGCTTTAGATGCCGAAGGGCGAATATAAAAGATGATAATTTATTTGACAACTTTTGGATATGTTGTTTCCAGCTCATATTAGAGTCTAGTTCTATTCCTAATAGGGTGGCAGTGCTCGCGAGATCGAGTTTAGAATTATTATATTTATATTCTATTGACAATGATGATTTTTGGTGAGGTTTAAATTGTATAATTTTTGTTTTATTTATATTGAGCTCTAGGTTATGGGAATGTAACCATGTAGTAATTTTATCTAAGGTTGACTTTAATTTATTCTCTGCTTCCATAGTAGTAGCACATGGAAACAGTATTGAAATATCATCCGCGAAAAGCATGCTATGTTGGTCCAGTATCTTCGGGAGATCATTTATGTAGATGATGAATAGAATACAGCCCAAGACGCTGCCTTGCGGGATAGAGCCTCTGACAGGGACTTTATCTGATCTGATGTGTTGTATTGTTGCTCTATCGAAGTCCCTGTACTCTATTTCCACATACTGGGAACGATTATTCAAATAAGATTTAAACCAGTCCAGCGCAACTCCTCTAACACCTATGTTATATAATTTATCTAAAAGTATTTCATAACGGACTCTATCATAGGCCTTACTCATGTCAAGTAAGAGACCCACAGCGTATTGTTTATCATTTATAATACTAAATATCTCTTGGGTATATTTATATATTGCTAAGGTCGTCGAATAATTTTTCCTAAAGCCATTTTGGTTTTCACAAAAAATTTTGAATTTTTCACAAAAGGCATAAAGGCGGTTTACCATGGCGGTTTCAAAAATTTTTGATGACGCGGGTAATAGAGAGATGGGGCGGTAGTTATTTATCTGTGAGGTATCTCCCTTTTTGTGGATGGGTTTTATTAATGAAATTTTTAACGCATCAGGAAAAATGCCTTTTGAGAAGGATTGATTTATTAGAAAAGTGTAGGGGCTGCCTAAAAATTCTGCACAAGATTTTAGTAGAGCTGGGGGTATTTCATCTATGCCGAACGTCGATTTATTTTTAAAATTTTTTAGAATTTTAAATACTTCTTCAGGTTGGGTAGGCTGAAGGAAAAATGAGTTATTTATTGAATTTATCAGAGGTTGTCTGTTTACTGGGGTAGAGTGGTCATTTCCGGTGGAGGAGAAAAAAATATTAAATATGTTGGCTATTTTTTGGGGATCGTTAATTGAGTCTTGGTCAGGTGTTTTGATTTTAAAGTTAATTTTATTTTGTGATGTGTTTTTATTTGTCTCATTATTTATTATATGCCACATAGTTTTTGTTTTATTTTCGGAGCTATAGAACTGACTCTTGTTGTGTAGTGTTTTAGATCTTTGTATTGCTTTTTTTAGTACTTTGCAATATAATTTATAATGATTTCTTAATATATTATTATCTGACTGTTGTACTAGTTTTTTTAATAGCCTTTTATTACGGCAAGATACTTTTAAACCCGGTGTTAAATAAGATTTTTTTGGTTTTAATGTTATGTTAATTTTTGGGATGCATTTATTAAGGAGAATTTTCAAAGTGTTTTCGAATGAATTATAATTATCATTTACGGTTTTATTTATATTAATTATGGTATCCCATTTAATTTGTTGAAGTTCGTTTTTAAAATTACTTATAGTTTTATCATTAAATAATCTTTTCTGTATAACCCAAGGTTGTGTACATAATGAGAGTGTGGATGTACTTATTAAGATCCCCTTGTGATCTGAGAAACCTAATTCATTTACACTCAATTTCCAGCCCGTATTTTTAAAATTTGTAAACAATAAATCTATACAAGTAGAGCTTGAATGTGTTACCCTAGTGGGATACTGAACTCTTTGGTGAAAATTATGAGATAGCATCAAGTTACATATTCTATGTTTTTCACTATTGTCTGAAAGAAAATTTATATTTAAATCACCTCCGATTATTACACGTTTTTTCATGTCTTTACATGCAATTATACTTAATAACTGATTTAGGCGAGTGAAGAAGATTTCTGTTTCCCGTTTGCTATTTGGCCAGTAAATATTAATTATTAGCAGATTGTGTTTTGGCAATTCTACTGCACACACCTCAAAAATCATTTCTAATGACAAAGATGTAATATCGGGCCTCTTATAACATTCAACACCTCGCTTTACCATTATGAGTACACCGCCTCCTTCATGATGTTCCCGGCAGAAAGACGAGCATATGTTATAGTTAGTAATGTTTACTAAGTCTTTTTTTATTTTATTTAACCATGACTCAGAAATACATATGACGTGGGTTTGTGGATAATCTTCCGTAAATGCCTGTAATATATGTATTTTATTCCACACACTCTGCATATTTTGGTACAGAATGCAGAAGTTAGGCTCGAAAAAATGCTTTTTTTGTAGCGTCTTCGTTTGGAGATCGAGTTGTACTTGAAGTCGATGCAAGCGGAGCCCATGAGTTAGTAGGTGTTGCTTGCAGCTCAGATACTTTTGATCGTTCATCCATTTTTTGTACTTCTGAGACATTAACGGTCTGCTGTGCAATTCTGTGATTTAGGAATGGCACGGCAGCGGTGTCCTCAGCGGCGGGTTCTTTCATGACGTGAATGCTTCCGGTTTCTTGGGTATACAGTTTTCCATTTATAAATAGGCGATCATTTCTAATTATTGCGTGACAGCCTTCTGTTCTTGCTTTGTGTAAGAGTCGTCGTAGTTCCTGCTTATTTTTCAGGTCAGCAGGGCTGAGAAATTCAGTCACACTAAGGCCTACTTCTTTGAAGCTTTCACTGTTTTCCAAGATATATTTTTTTACCCTTTTACATATAAATTCGATTTTTACTGGTCTAGGTCTTCCTTTTTTGCCGATAAATGAGATTGTATCTATATATCCGGCTACGTTAAAGTATAAGAGGTCGTAGCAAATGTTGGAAATTCTGTCTATGACGTCGTTTTCGCTTTCCCAGTAGTTTTCCGCCAAGCCATGTAAGACCAACACATTTTCTGATGAGAGTGATAAGTTTGTAGTTTTCTCATTTTTTGTAATTTTGTTTAGCTCCTGAATCTGGATTCGTAAGGTCTCGTTTTCAGTTTGTAGCGCACAGCATTTTAGATTCAGTGTTTCAATTTTACAATTTATGTCGGTTATATTTTGTTTAAGATCTATCTGTGTTGTAAATATATTTTTAAAGTTCAATTCAAAGTTTGATTTTATTTCAGATATGGCAATTTTCATTTGCGTTTGTATTGATGCTTGTAACATCTTTACGAGGTGTTTATTGTTTTCTTCCATCATAGATCTTAATTTTGTTAGGGACATTTGGTCATCAGGTTGTTTATCATCGCTGGAGGGAGTCACTAAGTTTGAGTATTTGATACCTTGTAGAGATTCCTGTAGGAATGTATGCCCCTGCGGAGACAGAGTAGAGTCACTGTCGCTTAGAGGCACTGGTTTGTTTTGGGAGACCGGTCTTTTCCTTATGGTGATGTTATCTATTATACCTGGTTCGTCGGGGTATGTTGGAGAGAACACGTTTCCCTGTTGATTCATTCGCACCGGAGTATTTGTATTATTTCCCTTAGGCTCCTTCGATCGGCATTGTGGACATTTCCAATTTCTTTTTCGTTCAGGGGACATGAGGTTATCGAATATTTTTTCTGAGACCCTGACACAGTCTAGATCATAGCTCAAGCGGCAAGATGAGCACGTTAGGTATCTCTTCCCTTCTATTTCTAAACGACAACCATCGCATGTTAACGCCATCTAGCGGTTTCGTTCAGAACTACAATGAGACTATTTGCGGTTACTGTGCTTACTTAGGTGTTGGTTCGTCACTATGAAAACAGATGGCGCTGCTCTCAATACTCAATATATCGATGAGTTGTAATTTTGATTTCAAGATTATATTTTTTATAGTTCGATCTTACTCTGAGTTTGATAGCTGGAGATATTCCTATTATCACTAAATTAATAATTTCACTGTGATTCCGTAATAAAAGTTCACCATTCACTGAGTTTTTGCCTCGAACACGAATGATTGTGGGGTAGATTTTATTTATTGATATTTGCGTACGCAGTCCGAATCCTGAGCAGATAACACTTGTGCACATCTAGAATAATTGTAACTATCGTTAATTGCACTTAGTTTGGTTATTAGTAACACTTTCTATTTTTAATTAAATTTTCTTCACAGAGTCAATGTTTAGTCGGCTACTACTAGCGCCCTCTCTCCAAGCTTTTTTGCGAAGCTAAATTACAATTGTAATAATAAACACGATAATTGTAGTGAAATTCCGACATAAGCCGAAACTCATGTTAAGATTTAATGAAAATTGTACTAAATCACAGATGTCATATATACCATAGATCAAGAAAACGTATCTTACTTACGTACTTAGCGTGTCAAATGAACTCAGTGAAATCCACTGAGTTGTACGTCTTTAATCGCAGCTTGCAACTTTCGGGCGTCAAATTTTGTAAGTTGAAGTGAACAAAACATTAATGATGCCTCCTTAAGTAATATTAATTGCAACAACACAAAATATGAATACTCAAGGGCCTGATACATATTTAAAATCATAGGCAAGTAACAACTTCAGTACAAAATCTGACACGCTCGGCCGCCATACAAATGAATGAACTTGTTTCTTCTATCCAAATCTATAGTTTATAACGTATTTAAATTCCAATACACGTCAAGTACCAAAAACTACCAAAGATGGCGAAATGTCACGCTGTCCCATGTCATTACCATTGTGACGTTTAAGAAATAACCAACCATCGGTACACAGCGATATTAATAAATTAATACAACTCGTTATTGTGTAAATTGTGATAAAGTTCATCCTAAATTTAAGATATGTTTTTAATGTATTAATCGTTAAACCGAGAAGTGTAACGAATACGTTGTTACTAGCAACGTATTCGTGTAGTGTTTGGTACTAGCTTTTGCCATTGTCTCTGTCCGCGTTTAGATTATTCTTAAAGCTATGAATTACCAGACATCAATTCCTAGGATATCACATCACTTCCGACATCATCATCATCATCAGCCTATACTATACTAGTCTACTGCAGGACATAGTCTTCTCCCATTTTACATCATCTAGCATTCCATAGGGAAGTCCCATCTAGGTTTATGTATTGCACATGGATAGCTTTATAATATACTAAACTCAATCGGATTCCAATATACGTAAAAAAAAAAACCAAAAATGGCGAAATGTCACAGTGACACGTGTTGTCGTCATTGTAACATTTGTAACGTTTCAGAAAAAAAACAACCTTTTGGTAACCTAACCAGTTTTCCTAAAAATGTAATCACAGATTACGAGACTATTAATTGGTACCAAATGTTGTTAAATTCTGAGTTATTGCCATTGTAATTTAAACTTTTTTCCGATAAAATATTTAAATTAAATATCTTTGTTTGCGATAAGCATTTAAATAAGATTTTTAGTTAAGAAGTAATTTAAATGTTGTATTTAACAATATAGATAAAATAAGCAGCTACCTATAACATTTACAGAAGTGAAAATTTACCGAACCACCTAATATTTCATTTTAATGGCAATAATTTTTGTCAAGTATTGGAATCTAAATAGGTTTTCAGGTATAATTCTGTGTACTAAACCTTGCGACAATTGTCACGGGGTTCGGAAAATATAAAGTTTATACAAAACACATACCGGCACCGAACGTAGGAGCCGCAGAAACGCTAAACGGCACTGCCGCGGGGGCCGCAGCGGCAGCGGGGGCAGGAGCGGCAGCGGGGGTGGGGGCCGCAGTGGGGGCGGGCTGGACGGCCTGAAACACAACATCACGTTTTACCAGGGGCCTATTTCTCGAAAGCTTGTAACTTGTGATACAAGCGAAAGACCCTAGGCCTATTGCATAACAAATTTTATCTACCCAAATATCATAAACAGTCCCTTCATCATCATGGAAGCTTATGATATGTGGGTAGATAAAGTAGTGTATGCGACTGTACATAATTACGCATTAAAACACTCGTGTGATGCTCATCATAAATTTAAGAGCTGCGCTCTTGTCGGTGGAGCAGCTTCCATGATTCCCTGTCCAAAGCCTTTTCTTTAAGATCCTGATACGACACGACTTCCACTTTCTCTTTCAGTTGGTCCATGTATGCTAATCTTGGCCTGCCACTCTTCCTTCTGCCTTCTACTTTTCCCTCTATGATGGTCTTGATGAAATCGTCGTGTCGCAACAGGTGGCCTAACATCTTCCCTCTTCTATTCTCAATGGTATTCAATAGGCATCTCCGTTCTTGAACTAGGTTTAAAACCTCTTCATTCGTTTTTTTCTCCATCCAGCCGACCTTCGCCATACGCCGCCAACACCACATTTCGAATGCCTCAAGGCGTTTCCTATCCCGTTGCAGCATCGTCCATGTTTCGCACCCGTATAACGCAATACTCCAGATGTAGACTTTAATCAATTTTTTCCTTATATTGCCTGAAATTCTGGCTTTGAATAGAAATTTCTTTTCGTTAAAAGCTTTCTTTGCCATAGCTATTCTGGCTGTAATGTCTTGTGAACATCTGGAGCTGTCAGTTATTATGCTACCTAAGTATTTGAATTTTGAAACTTTTTCTATTGCGTTGTTGTTTAATATTATAGGTACATAATTAAGAGATGGTTTTTTCGAGGTAACTACTGTCTTGGTTTTTCCCACGTTTATCTTCAGACCGAAACTATTGAACACTGTATCCATTGTTGTAATTAGTTCTTGTAATTCTGACGATGACTGAGCGAATGCTGCTATATGTATATAAACCCACACTCGAGTTTTAATACCCTTCATTATATACAGTCACATAAACTACTAATAACTAATATTACAAGCGGAAGTCTTTTTCTAGTAAGAGAAATAGAAAATAGACTTCCGCTTGTAATATTAGTGGTAATTTGTTATGCAATAGGCCCCCCATCTAATTAACAGTGTTAACAAGTGACTTCCACTTGCATTACAAGTTACAAGCGTTCGAGAAACGGGCCCCTGGGGCCCATTTCTCGAAAGCTTGTAACTTGTAATACAAGCGGAAATCCTTATCTAATTAATAGTGTCAAAAAGAGACTTCCACTTGTATTACAAGTTACAAGCTTTTGAGAAATGGGCCCCTGGTGTAAGTTTGGGCAATTTTTTTCAAAGTGTTCCCCCACTATTTTTATTTTGAACTTTTTAATATGATTTCCACTGAGAATTGCGAGGTCTTTTAATCCTGATAGGAGATTTTTTCCAAAGTTTTTTTCATTCCGGTACCATTTTGTCATATATATATAACGGTAACGGAATGGAAAGTTCGATAAATGTATGTAAATTTTGAGACTAAATTTGTCTCCTACTAATTTGAAACCATTAAATTTAGATCGAAAGAGCTAACGATTCTGAGTACAAAATTATATAAAAATACCTATTTTACGAATAAAAGTGGGACAGGAGTAAAAGGGGAGTCGGAAATTCGAAAAAAATGGCTTGGTTAGTTTATATAAGCCTTTTCCGCGGCTCGATATCTATTTTTGGGTAATAGTGACGTAGCCCTATTCTAACCATCCAAGCTGCTCCACGAAACTCAGCATCTGTTTCAGGTTACTAAATGCCTCCTTTAGTGTGTTTGGTGTCCCTAAGTAGGCGTTTTCACAAACAGTTGATAAAAATGTCATTCAATGTTCCGTCCAGAGCTAAACGACATTTCCCCCCAATTTCTATTCCGATTGCGACACGTAATTATAGGCAGAACAGTTTTATGATACGTGCAAGCAAAAAACTGAATAAATTTACTAAAGGTGCGGATGTGGACGTTTTTAACAGTAGAATCCCTACTCTGAGGCGTGACTTAACAAATCAATTTTTTAAGTGAGTGTGCCCTAGTTTGCTATTTCTGTTTGTGTATATTTTAATAGTTTGTAACCACATGGTATTTTAGTATTACGATGATTTAAGAGTGTAAACTGTAAATCGCTAACTATTATTATGTCACTAGTTGTGAGGACCTGTAATTGGCTTCATGTTATCTGAGTTTAATGTTACTTACGTTATTTATAGCTGTTGGTACTCCATACAATAAATAAATAAATAAATAAATAAATAAATAAAAATGATGAAATCACCTTGTTATGTAAAGTTAAGGCTTATTCGACTCAGAATCACGAGCTCATTCGATTTTGTTAGGAGATAAAATATGTCCCATAATTTTCATCCAGTTTTCATTCCTTCCATTACGCTACTGCCTTTGAACATTTATGAAAAAACGGTATCGTAATGGAAAAAAACATTTTGGGGCCTTTTTTTTCTCCTATTAGAATCGAAAGAGCTCGTGATCCTGAAAAGAACAAGCCCAAACTTATCCGAATTAAATAACAAGGTGATTTCAACAACGGTTTGTGAAAACGCCCAAGTACCTACCCCTGTATATTTCTAGCTGTTTACATTCTAGAAGAATATATTTTGTTATACCAGGTGCTCCCTACTTTCATTGTAATCATCAAACTAAAATATCACAGATCACAGGCAAATTTCACAATGCATTGTGCGTTCGATTCAATTTAATATTACGTAAAAATGTATTAATCAAAGGCGTTTAACAGATTGCATATACCCAAAAAATTCGACTGTTGCCCACTGAGTCAGTGGCCGAGTGGGATAGGCATTATTCATGAAATCTGAGGACTTGGGTTCAAATCTCACTTTCCACTAGCAACTTCGGTATTTTTTCTTATCGGTAAATCTTATCTTATTGGTGGGGCCCTTACGGATACACTTCGACCCATAGTGATCATTTGTGTAATTTGGTACAGGGTAACATTTACAAGTTGAAAACTCTTCTACAATTTCGTACCATTTTGAACAATGACAGTATACAGTGTGTAAATTGAATATGGGCTTACTTTAGGCTGCGGAACGGCTACTGGTGGAGCGACGGGTTGACTTTGAGCGGGGAATGGTGTCGTGCTGTAAAATTACGTTTAATATAAGAGTCAATAACTTTTGTCACTCTGTTCTTATGTCACTCTATGGTTACATTCTAGGTCACCTTTGAAATCACAGATTAATAGCATTAAAATGTACAAAACTTGGAATTATTTGACAGTTAAGGAGTAAGTTACTCCGAAAAGATGGCATTTTTTTTTTATTCGAAATGGGCTTACTCATGGCCACAGACTAGCCGAGGGCAGAGACGCGGCCTACGATGGAGTGCATTCGCCCAGAAGGTGCCCATTCACCCTTGACCTGAAGGGTTATGTGATCTTGGAAATAATTGCAAGCGTGCCGAAATATAAGGTCCTAATTTATTAGATGCAGATATTTTACAGCTGATAGTACTCGGTCTCTGGAGTAAATTAAACCGTGAAACATTATAGATTTTACAATGTTTTTTTGGAGAAAACGGAAAAACAAATTTGCTACGTAAAAACACCCTGTTTATGTGATTATTAAATGGAAACTCATTGAACAGATTCTAGTACCTCTTTTACGGTCCACTTAACTGGAACTGGCCACTTCACGTCGATAAATTAAATACTTGATTGTCAATGTCATGATTGTGTCGTTTGATGACATGACAGACAGTGTTATTGTGACATGTGATAATGCACATGATGATTTTTTTTTGACGAAATTATAATTAATTTTTTTGTTAGGAAAATGAAATAAAAAAAATACATTAAAAGATTTCTAAATTTATATTTAAAGTTAATTATTTTAATGTAAAGTATCATGTGTTATCTTATAAAGATATTACACATAGAAATACATAGAAACCAGTAGTGTCGTCGACACATCGTTTGCTGCAGCTTCATGTCGTCCGCTTCCAACTTGTACCTTTAACCCTTTCACCGCCACAGACGGCCATAGACGACAACGGAAGATCGTCACGCCAATGACAGCACTGGCCGACAGCTACGCCAATAAAATTTAGGTGTGACTAGCGTTGAAAATTTCCGGATTAAATCCCGTTCCTTTCCAAACAGCTTGTTTTTTCCGGATTTTTTCGAAAAAATTAATGAAATTTTCCATTTTAATTTTCAACTCTAAACCAAGGAGAATCAGGTCTAATTTTCACTTATACCAGGAGAACGCGATGTCACCGAGGAAAAATCAATTGAAACAGATGACAAGGAGTGACAGTCACATTGATTATTTCTGTAAAAACACGAAAAAAAACGAAATTTTCATACATTCCTGAAAAAAAAAAAATTTTGATTTTTTCCGAAATTTTCAACGCTAGGTGTGACTGATGCCCTATTAAGGGTTAATAACAGGATTTTACCTGACAATAGTAACTGGTGTACAGATCTGTGGAGCCTCTTTATTCAAGTTGATGACGTTGAATACGGTCAGCAGACCTGTCTGAGATAGCACGTGTAGCGTCGGCATGAACGGCAGTTTCTCGTTTTCGCCTGGACAGAAAATAAGTAAGCGTTTTCGTAAACGGGTCAAAATTCTTTTCGTTGTCTTGTTTCATAGCACTCTGCCACGCTTTTAGTTGCTGTTTCGACTCATTATGTAAAAAAATCCGGTGCACTTGTATTTTTTTTCAAGCTAGATTTTAGTCCATACATAAATTGAAAACAAAACATCATCATACAAAAATCACCACTGCGTCACGTTTTTTTAGGAACACAAAACAGGACAACGAAAAAAATTTTGACCCAAACCTTCGCAGTTGAAATAAGATCGGGAAGCCTTGGATTAGATGGTAATTATCCGAATGGTGATTTACTATTTTATTTACGTTGTTTATTAGTTAGATATTATACGTTGGTCTTCATCGGGTCATCAGTCCACCTAGTACCCACGCTGCGCCTTCCGGTAGATGGCCGCCACTAGAGAACCTTTCCGCCCCAAGGGCCATCGGTTCTAAGCGCAATGTGCCCCGCCCACTGCCACTTTTAGCGATCCGTAGAGCCATATCGGTTGCTTTGGTTCTGCTGCTGATGGTCTCATTTCTAATAAGTAATACGATCTCGTAGAGAGACTCCTAGCATAGCCCTCTCTCGTGTGACTTTTTATACCTGGTGAAGGTCGCAGGAGTCCGCATGGCGCAGGACCGATCATTGTGGCAATCTTTGGGGGAAGCCTATGTTCAGTAGTGGACGTCTTTCGGCTGATATACGAAGTTCGTCTAGCATTTTTTTATTGATTTTACTTACCCCAAGGCAATTGGTGAATAGCAGCTGTGTCAATAGTAATTCCGATGGGATAGTTTTCTTGTTTCTTGTCTGTTAGTGGCAGTTCGGGTCTGGCTTCATCAGACTGTAATGAAAAAAAAAACGTTAAAATTTGACCCAAGTGAAAAAGTTGACAAGTCAGGACAACTTGTATGAGATGGAATATATCCGAAATGAATAGCTTTGGAAAACAAAAAAATGCCCCGCCTTTCAATTTTGTAATGTTTTATTTTTTATCCAAAGCCCCGTCTTTAACTTTTCAAATGTTTTATTTTTTATACAAGGCAACTGATCAGGAAATGCCGCAAGCATTCTCGCTACAATGCCACAAGGACCAATCTTAGATATAGGTTAGGTTAAGTACATTAGTTAGATTTAATCTATGTACATAAATTGTAGTTTTGAAAATAAATATAAAAAAAGTTTAAAAAAGTAATCTTTTTACTCCTTCCGATTACTTTTATAATCTAGTTACATCTATTCTAATATAGTTCTTATCCTTTCTAACATCATCTCGGAACATTTGGACAAATCTATCCAAGTTGATGTAGTCTATTTTGATTTCCAAAAAGCTTTCGATCGCGTAGATAATGACGTGCTGCTCCGCAAACTAGATAGCATTGGTTTCACACCAAACTTACTCAAATTCTTCGCGAGCTATCTACGCGATCGACAGCAATATGTCCAATACGGTCACTTCATCTCAGCCCCGTACCACACACGATCTGGCGTCAGTCAGGGATCGATACTTGGACCTTTTTTATTCGGGATTATGGTCAATGATTTGGACTGTGTGGTTAAGAATGCCAGATCTCTTCTATACGCTGACGATCTAAAATTGGTGTATGGAGTTGAGCGATCGGAAGATTGTGCGACTTTGCAAGAAGACATCGCCTCGGTGTTTAGGTGGAGTGTTGATAATAAGCTTCTTTTTAACACATCCAAATGTTGTGTTTGCACTTTCAGTCGTATGAGTGCACCAATACATGCCCAATACGTACTTGAGGCGGAGCCCATTGCTAGAGTTTTTTCGGTAAAAGACCTGGGTGTTATATTTGACACTCGTCTCACCTTTCACGACCATATCAGAACAGTCGCCACGAACTGTTTTCGGCGGCTGGGTTTCGTAACCCGTAATGTTCGAAACTTTAATGATTCCGTCGCGATAAAAGTGGTTTATTACGCTCTAGTGCGCAGCAAGTTGGAGGCCTCCGCTATCGTGTGGAACCCTTATGAAAAATCTTATATATTGCTTTTGGAAAAAATCCAAAAAGCCTTCTTACGTACACTATATAAGAAAGTCTACGGATATTATCCATTTATGTACCCTACAAAATTTATTTTAGGAGTTCTCGGTTTCAATTCTTTGGAGGTCAGACGAAATTACAACCTATTAGTCGTTGCTTGTCGTGTCATTCGCGGTGATTCGGATTGTCCTGAATTAGTCGAGCAATTCGCCAGATTATTCGTCCCGGACGTCCCGCGGATGACACTGCGCCCGCGCGTGCGCCCCCTGCTGGCAGTGCCCCCCGCGCGCACCGTGGCGCACAGAAACTCGCCAGTGCTCCGAGCGCTCGCGCTCCTAAATGCCCTCCTGATATCAGCACCAGAGTGTGACCTGCTCGCGTGGCGGTGGATGGCTGTTTGTCGTGAATGCTTGCGATTCTGCGAGAGGATTGATGATAGAGTGTCCAGTGTATTTTGTTAATTGTATTTAGTTTCACGGTGTATTAGTTATGTTACTGTAATGCTGTGTAAATATATTTAAATAAATAAATAAATAAAATAAATAAATAAATCTACTTAATCTAGATTACAAAGTACACATAGAAATGTAATTTACAGGAGTAATCAGGCCTGCTACCGCGAACATCGAAGTTCGCAAATTTCGGAGATTTTTCTCTGTCACTCTAATGACGCCTTCGTTGGAGTGACAGAGATAAATCTCCGAAATTTACGAACTTCGGTGTTCGCGGTAGCAGGCCTGATTATTTTTTTTTTACCAACTGGCAACTAGCCATATAAGGAAATAGCATATACTCGAGAACTTCGATCAGTTTCCTCTGAGTCGGAATGTCCTAGTGGTTTCGGCATCAGCCGAGAAAGCTGAGCACGAGGGTTCGATCCCCACCTCCGGCGTTGGTACAATCGATATTTTTAACCCTTAATAGGGAATTTGTCACACCTAAATTTCATTGGCTTTAGCGTGATTCAGTGACAGAATAAGTTTCAAAATGAGCTGGTTAAGAATATAGGTACTACAGTAAATAAAAGACAAAATAAGGTGAACACAAAAATGTTCAAAAATATGTCCTAGTGCACTCTAATTCTGTGTAACATATTTATGAGCGGATTATTTCGATACTCATTTTTGATCTTATTGAAAGTTAACCGTTTCAGTGCGGATGACACGCCAGGAGTGTCATCAAAGTTTTTAACGAATGGCGTGTGACACGAGAGGAGTGTCATTTTAAAATCGACTAAAACTTCTTCAAATTAAGTTTCAGAAAGGTTCACCCCGAACAAAATTATTATTGTTTGCCATGTAGAACAAGCTACTAGCCTTCGTTTCTGGAATATTCAAAATATTTTATTATTTTTTCAAATTCAGTTGTTAACAACCTTTTCAAGCAACACTATTTTTACGCGTCAGCGTTTCAGTGCGGATGACGATAGGCGTGCGTTATTATATGCAGTAAGGCAAACCTGTCGCGTGACGCTGTTACAGTCAAAAGCTTTTGAAAATGGAAGACGCAATGAAATTATTAAAATAAAACTATAAAGAAAAAGTTCAAGTTTATTTATGTTCGTGTTCAATGGACAAAGAGCTTCATATTTATTATAACTTCTAAATACTGGCTGCGGACGACGAAAACTCTATCTACATTTGTTTTCGTTTTGACATATTAATAAAACATCGAAAGTGGTTTTTGTATGCAGTTGCATGGGAAAAATAATCTTGTTCTTAATTATCTGGCCATGACTGTATAAAAAATTTGCACAATCCCTTTTTTACAAATATCAAATGTTGGGTAAGTTTCGGTATACTTAAGTAAATAGTTTGAATTGTGATTTTTAGTACGTGTTTCTAATGAAACGATTCCAAGATATTTTCATATTTGTTTACAACAAAACGCTTTGTATATTTTAACACGTGTGTCAAAACACGAAGCTGGAACGTATCACTATGTTCAAACAATGGCGCAGCGTTTTTCTGTAACTTTTTCCATATTGGGGCAAAATTTGGGTCTTAGACTACCGTTAAGAACACTAGGTAAATGTTATATATCGACACTGGAAATTTCAAATATCGTAAGGGACAAAGGTCCACTTTTCAGGAGAGCCAAAAAACAAAAACTAAAATTTAAAAAAATCGTAACTTTTTACATATTCATCCGAATTAGATGGTTCTTATATACATAACTACGATAAAGCTTTCTCATGTCCATACACAGACACATGTCCCTTACGCCCCCAAAAATGTCTAGTATTTTTATGAAAATCTGTTACGACAAAAACGAAAACACTACCTCTTTGTCGTTACTGTCAAATAACATGCTACATTACAACTATTTTCTGTTGTAAAGTCATTCTAGTTTCCAGATTAATTGAAGTAAGTAGCTTAAAAATGCAAGGAAATATAAAGTTGTGTACTTACAATTGTATTATTTCCATAGACGGAGATCGATTTCACGTGTAATTTATTTTATTTTAGATAACCCGTTACAATTTATAGGAAATAAAACCGAACATGTTAGGTATGTATATATTTTAGTCAGCTTAGTGTTGTGAAAAGAAGAAAACATATATCGAGAGCAACCTGAGCCCGAAACAAAAACATCTATATTAAGAAAGAAATTCTGGATAAGTAATCTAACTGCTTCCGCGAAGATCTATGACCCTTTTTGATGATACTCGTGCTATTCAGACGTGCGGTCAAAGGAACTATCGAATCCTTAGGGAACGAAACGCTGACTGAAAACCTACATTTGTAGACCAAAAAATGATCAAGGAGCGCTGAGTTAGTGCAAGCCATTCAAATCGACTGGAAATTATGAAATAGTTCCTACATTATCAAAACGAAATCAAGGCGTCCTCCTTCCGCACCTGGTAAAATATTTCGGGCAAGCATTGCATTGGGGTTTATACTGAGAAAATGGACTAGTGTCAAGGTACGCTTTATACCAAAAAGCAGGGAAAACGAGTGTAGATAATACTCGTTCTAAGTCCTTCAAACCTATTAGTCTAACATCTCTATTTCTTTCACTACTTGGTGGCAAGATCGCTAAGTCTAAATCAACATGTTTACCAAAAACTACCCCACTTGACTAACACTTGGCATGACTTGAGTAATTCTTTACTGCACCAGTAAGAAAATAACAGAAAGAAATAAAACAAAAATAAGCTAAGCACACGATACAGGTTATCAAAGCGGCGTTAAAGTCTAGAGAATAAGAAAACAGGTCGGTGTGTATTCCTTGATGTCGAAGGTGCTTTCGATAATAAACTCACAGAAACCATCCTTAATGAAATTAAATCAAAGGGATGAAACCACGACTATATGGGTCCGAAGAGTGCTCTCTAACAGAATAGCTACTCCAACCCTCAATATAACTGAGTATGAATTTCACACAACGACAGGGTGTTCTCAGTGTTTGAACACCCTGCAAAAACCAACTTGAAAGCCTGAGCTTTCGGGAATAAAACAAGCACATCGAATGTAGCTTCATCAGACAGTCGAAATACCCTCAAGATACAAATGGACCAATGACCAGAATGATTGTCGAAAATGGCACCACAGGTACAAGTAGATGAGAGGCCTAAGGTCAGGGTTTGCGTCGGCATGAGCAAAATTCATTTTCTAGACAGAAGTCAATATTGTGATGATTTCCACGCATAAATATTACATTATGTGTGGAAATCAATTTGGCCAGAAACCTAAAAACCAATATTATCTATTATCTACATCAACTCAAACAGTCAAGCTGCGATGCTCTCACTAGAATCTCTCAAGTCCAGTGCTGCAAGAATAAATTAAACGCCCTTGACTTTAATGAAGTAACACTTAGATGGGTATTAGGATATTCCAATATTGTTGGAAACGAAACAGCAGATGAGTATACCGGAAAGAACGGCAACATACGCATTGTCAGCCCAGAGCCTTTCTATGGAATCACCAAACCGGAGCCATATTCTCTGCTGAACAAACTAGATAAATATGATAAGATAAGATAAGAGCAATCGCACAGTTGAAGTCCATCAAAGTAACTCTCACTCGTAAGCTCTTATCCAAGGGTTCAATAACAGAAAACAATAAAGAGCTACTTGAGCTCAAAAGTAACAAAGCCTGTGAGGAATCGAGAATCCTAACTATTAACATATGTATAACAATCATGGGTAAGAAACAAGATGCAATATGTAGCTTCTGCCAAAAATCAGAGCAAACTACTGTGCAACGTTGCAACATATTGATTTAAACTATCAATTAATCTACTATGAGGAGGAGGTCCTCCTCCTCTGTTTCTGCAGACCACAAATGTATAAAAGAAATATTCACCTAGGCAGACCTTATGATGTACACAAAATTGCAGCCTTCAGAATCTGGAATGTTCTGACCTCGACAATAATCAGTAATGACTTTTAGACCAAAACAACAATAATAAAGATGATAATATGGCAGATGTCCGGACCTTACTACTATAGCCCTATCTCTGACCGTCTGACCCATGCAATGATCATAGCTCATTACACTTTTCAATAGCCTGCTGAGACTGGTTCACGGTTCACGTGTACTACAGAGTAAATTTCTCGAATTGGCAAAAGACAGCTAATTATAAATAAGCCCATGATTTCCAGGGAGATAATAATAAGATTGGGGCAGCTTTTGGCGAGCTGTTCGGCAATAGCGACATCGTCTGAGGCATGTTTTCGTCGGTCGGAGTAGAATCCAAGAAGAACTGTAGGACTCGGCTTGCCTTGATTGGCCGTTGGCCGTCCAGAGAGGAATCGTTAGAGAGATGTATATGCTCCAGGGATGGAAGTGGAAATGTGCGTGAGTCGCTGGTCGATGCAGTATCTATGTGGTAGTAAAAATACTGCTCTGCCCTCACCCCTCTTCCTGAGACGCCCTGGGTCAAGTCGCACCGGCACTGTTGCAAGTGCTATAAGAAACTAAACAAAATGTTATAACGTACACAAAAAAACTTTCATGATTTTTAAATATCATATTTTTTGAGGCGTAACTCTCATTCATGTACCGTATTTAATGTAGTAACGTATACTTTATAAAATTTAAAGGTGAGTTACGACATCAAACTTTAAAATTATTTTGATTTATATGTACATACGACTCAGTTTATTAAGAGAATAGAGCCATACTATCTTCGAAATTGTGTTGTAACGCACAAAAGCCTAAAATATTTGTCCCTTACGTCATTGTGAATTCAAAGTTTCGTATTTATTTCATTAGATAGAATGTCGTAAAGGCACCTTCTTTTGCTGTAGTAACTAACCACTTAGGGATTTATGAATAAGAAGGATATACTACGTTGAAAATGGACACGTTATCCCTTCAAATTAAAACTTTGACCCATACAACATTTTTTTAAAAGCAATATGAAGTTACGACAAAATTAATTCACTTCATAACTTCTTTATTTGAAGCGATATCAAAAAGTTAATTATACAGATCGATAGAGAATTTTTTTCTGAGTTCTATGCAATTCAAAGTGTACTTACGACAAAATGTCCCTTACGACATTTGAAATTTCCAGTGTCGATATGAGTTTCAAAATTAATTAAAAGTTGTAATAGGGTTATTTTATTTATAAAATAAATATTAAAATGAACATATTAGGTACTTTTTGTAATTCAAGACAAATGATTTGTTACCTATAAGACTTGAATGAATAATTCAAGGAGAAATCACGAAGATATTAAATGCATAGGTTTAAATCGCGTTGCACTATAAAAAAATCCCCATTCCGTTATCCCACTATGCATCATTATAAACATTATACTTAGTAGAAAATGTTTGTAACCTCTGATGTTTAAAACTCACTTACCATCCATTTCAAGTAAAACACGTAGTATATAATCGGTTAGAAGCCACTAACAGTTTAAAATCAACGTTTTGATCAGTTCACTTCCTTGGTTTGATTTCAACTGAACTCAATGAAGTCAAAATCAATGAAAAAAACTAAAAATGTTCATAATTTTTTACACATGGCGGATGACACGATAGGCTTGTCATCATATTCTATGGCGTAAGGCACGCCTGTGATGTCATGAAAAAATTGTTCGCCGCCACAGACAAAAGTCTTTGAAAATGGAACACGCAATGAATCGGTAAGGTTCCGTACCTCAAAAGGAAAAAATGGAACCATAAGTCGATATGCTCCTGTGCACTTTTTATTTTATTTTAAGGACGTACCTGACACCATTGCAGCCAACTAGCACCGTCCGTAGTACCGAGCGTGGCAATTTCCATACTGTTTGATGATGAGCATAGAATCACATTCCTGAAACAAAACCAGTATTTAAGTCATCTATTTAGAATACTATCATCATCATTTCAGCCATAAGACGTCCATTGCTGAACATAGGTCTCCCCTTTAGACCTCCACATACAGCGGTTGCAAGCGATCTGTATTCACCGTCTACCGGCGATCTTCATAAGATCGTCTGTCCATTTGGTGGGTAGACATTCCACACAGCGTTTGCCATCTGATCTGCGTGCAATGTGCCCATTGCCAATTCAGCTTGCTAATCCGGAGGGCTATGTCGATAACTTTTGTTCGTCTACGGGTCATTTGACTTACGGCGCCGAAACGTATCACGTGTCCTTCACTATCGGCTCATCTCAAAACCACTCAACAAGCTATGGAGAGGGCTATGCTTGGGGTTTCTCTACGTGATCGAATCAGAAATGATGACAGAGAGATTAATTCGGAGGTTTCCGTGAAAAAGCGAAAGAAAATAGTTTTCCACTACCTACATCTGTAACGGTTCAAATGTATGCTGCTAAAATTATTACCATTGCGCAAGTCCGTGAAGATAGTAGTACCACGGTCGGTTAGAGCCCATGCTATAGCAAATGTCTTCGTAGTTCAGGCAAGATGGCTGCCCGCCTTTCGGGGTGTTCACGATTGTTACGGCTGGAACATAAAAAAACTTGTGATCGGTCATTGTAAAAAAATTAGCACATTGTGCATCTAGGAGGTAAGAACGGTATTACTAACGGGTGTTGGATACCCGACGCTGTAGGCGGAGGACTTTTAATGACTCGAGTTTGTATTCCGCTTAGTGACAGTAATGCATACAATGTTTTCCATCACCACTGCAGACAAAAAAAAGTTGGTACCCACATGACAAGCCTTAATTGAGCTTCCTGTGGAACCAGGTCGATTTGTATAAGATGTCTCAAGATATTTATTATTATGGGTCATTCTCTGAAAGTTTGTCTGCATCTAATTGCCGTATCCCATACAAAATGAATGAAAGGGTCGTGGCAATTGAGGCGAAAGTGACGTAAAAATACTTTAATAAAGCCTACGCAACGTCGAGCCAACCGCAGGCAAACATTCAGAAAATGGCCATTATTATGAAAGATCCAAATCGGATTGCAACAACTATACCAGTAATTGGAGTTCGAGGCCAACGAAACTACGACAGATGCGTTATTGTCAAATCTGTCAAAGTCTCTTATGTCATTGTCAAATAAAGTTTTCAGGTTTCCACAACCTTTTTGTTATTTAATTAATTTATTTAAAATAATTCCTAATAAATACATTATATACCTCCGTAATGTTTGTACGCCTTTTTGTTTAATATGGCTGTCACGTCACAACTAAGATTTTCTTAAAAACACGTAAATACCTAAAAACTTTTCTTTTCTCTTAACTAACATAGAAATGACAAAATTTTCTTGTAAAGAACTTAAAATGATAAGAGCCAACGTTTCAAAGCCTATTTTAAAAAGAAGTTGAATTATCAGTGAACACAAACGACAGAGTGCCATATTTATTAAGACAGTAGACATGGTTAATTAAATTACTAAGCTTATTACGGGTTAAAATTATGGGAAAGATATTTTTGTATTTTATTTTTTATTTGTCTTCTGCATCACTTATCCTCCTGAGTCCTGGGTAAAAATCGAGTACAGTCCCATATTATTTTTTGTACATACATATTAATGACAACTCGATTGTAACTAGCTGATTTCACAATATGTATGGAGATGTAGATTTTGTGGTAACTTTTTCAAAGCTGGTCCCATAGTAAAACTTGGCTGTAATCATGGGTAGATTCAGAAAATATGATTTTGTATCATTTTGTTTTATAACATTTCACCCAGTATATTTCATTTGGAATTTAATTTTTTGATGATGGGGTGTATAGCGAAGCTAAACATGGCTGAACCAAGTGGGTCACCTTGTTAACAACCTACGGAAGAAAACAAAATATTAGATCTGTATGAAAATTGAAATGGAGAACTATAAGCACTGCCAAAGAAATTTGTAGGTCAAAGGAAGTTTAAGAATACGAAATGTGAACATAAAGCATGGCTACAATATATTATTCTGCAATTTTCTAAACATATGCAGAAATAGGGTTTTAATTTATGTGTAGTTAAATTGCTGTACCAAATGTTATTAACACCTGAGGTGATACCAGCGCAATACCAACTTTGTTACTAATAATTGCGGATAATTAAGTTTTTATTAAAATATCTCATATTTACGTGTAAATAAGTAAATAATATTGTTTCTATAAATTAAAGAATTAAAATTACCAATAAATAAGATATCTCAACGCCTGTTTTTAGAAAATAAGGATTTACTGTTGTAAGAACATTTCATTGTTGTGGCAATATTTTCGTAGATTCTTTGGCCTCGAACTCCAATTAGTGGTTTAGGTATGTACATTGGGTCTTAAGAGGTGAAAGGCAAACAATACTTAGCGGGTAGCTTTGAGATGTTTATGAGTAAAGTTAAATCTATAAAAAGTAACAGATTGCATACAAATTAATTAACCTGGTTTACTATTATCCGTCGCATTCTTATACACCACAGCAAACTGAAACGTGGATATCCAGTATACATCGAGGATTTGCACGGGTGAGCTCTCGATTTTACAAGCAAACCTTTGTGTGATCACTAGTATTTAGAAATAGTATCGATAAATGAGTTTATCGATATAGGAAGTTCCTAGCTGTCGAGAAGATATGCCCCATGTAATCCCATATCTGCATATAAGTATCCATAAAATTTGCACACATATAGTTTGATACCAAGCAAAATTTACCTGGTTTACTGTTATCCGTCGCATTCTTATACACCACAGCGAACTGAAACGTGGATATCCAGTATATAGCGAGGACTTCCACGGGTGAGCTCTCGAAGAGGTTCGGGGCTGGGAACGACTTCATCAGAGACAAGTCTGGCTTGTACTGACAGATGGTGCCGTCGCTGTTGCCTACCACTTGCAGACGCAATTACTACTAAATTCCTGTTAGGATGCCTAGGATTTAACTCTTTGCAAGTGAGGGGTGACTACGATCTTTTGGTAGTAGCTTGTACAATTTTGCGCGGAGATTCCGACTGCCCTGAGCTAGTGGCACAGGTAGTGCGGCTGTCTATATCTTTCCTGTCTAAGCAAGATCTTAGACCTTGAAACCATAGCCTTCTTGCGATTCCAACAACGCGTACTGTGGCTTGCCAAAGATCTCTTATTCGAGCTCTTATTTTTGAACGCGCTTCTGCCATGGGCATCTGAATGTGATCTGTTCGCAAGCCGATGGGCAAATCTGTGTAGCGTATGTCGAAAGTACTGCGAGGTAATGAACCTTACATAATTATAAGTATCTAGTTTGATAACAAGCAAAATTTACCTGGTTTACTGTTATCCGTCGCATTCTTATACACCACAGCGAACTGGAACGTGGATATCCAGTATATAGCGAGGACTTCGACGGGTGAGCTCTCGAAGAGGTTCGGGGCTGGGAACGACTTCATCAGAGACAGGTCTGGCTTGTACTGACAGATGGTGCCGTCGCTGTTGCCTACCAATTGTTTGCCTTTTGGACTCCAGCAGACGCAATTACTACTAATTTCCTTAGGATGCCTAGGATTTAACTATTTGCAAGTGAGGCGTGACTACAATCTTTTGGTAGTAGCGTGTAGAATTTTGCGCGGAGATTCCGAATGCCCTGAGCTAGTAGCACAGGTAGTGCGGCTGTCTATATCTTTCCTGTCTAAGCAAGATCTTAGGCCTAGAAACCATAGCCTTCTTGCGATTCCAACAACGCGTACTGTGGCTTGACAAAGATCTTTTATTCGAGCAAAGATTTTTGAACGCGCTTCTGCCATGGGCACCTGAATGTGATCTGTTTGCAAGCCGATGCGATGGGCAAATGTGTGTAGCGTATGTCTGAAGTAGGTACTGCGAGGTAGTGAACCTTTTTTTTTGTCAGCCTGGTTTAGTGGTTCACTGCTGGGCAAAGGCCTCCCCTCTTTTCCTCCATTCGGCCCGGTCGTCACATTTCTCCCGCCAATTTGGATAAAACGCGTCCAGGTCGTCTCGCCATCTCTTTCTCGGTCTGCCAATGCCCCGGCCAGCTCCATCGAAGGTTTCCCGTGGGTCCCAGTCTGAAACCATTTTGGCCCACCTTGCTGGGTGCATACGGCAAACATGCCCGGCCCAGTCCCACTTAAGATTAGAGGTCTTGACACCTACATCTACAATTCCAGTTCTGGAGCGCAGTTCCGTGTTTCTGATTCGATCAGTTCTACGAAGACCCAGTATGCTGCGCTCCATCGCCTTCTGGGAAACCTTGAGTTTTGACTTGAGAGCTTCAGTTAATGACCAGGTTTGTGCGCCGTAGGTTAGTACGTAATGAACCTCACATAATTAAAAGTATCTAGTTTGATAACAAGCAACATTTACCTGGTTTACTGTTATCTGTGGCATTCTTATACACCACAGCGAACTGGAACGTGGATATCCAGTATATAGCGAGGACTTCCACCGGTGAGCTTTCGAAGAGGTTCGGGGCTGGGAATGACTTCATCAGAGACAGGTCTGGCTTGTACTGGCAGATAGTGCCATCGCTGTTGCCTACTACCAGTTGTTTCCCTTTAGGACTCCAACAGACACATCTGTAAGAAATCAAAATGCCACATAATTAGTACATTTCTATAGAGGACGGGAAACGAAGGGTTACAATAGGGATACGCGGCCTGTAACCCTGTTTCTCGCCGAGATTTGTATAGTGCTTTTCTCAAACATGCCATAAAATAAAACGAACTGATTTCGCCGAACCATACCATTTCATTTGTAAATATACCAATAGTACAGTATCGTAAAACAATAAAATAAAAAAACATTCGCGCCTAACTTTTTTTAAATCTGTTTCAGGTATTATTTTACCTGGTGGTATAGACATTAGTTCTAAGGTTATTTTTTTTTCTGTGGCTGAATTTCAAGACCTGGTGTCAGGATTTGACGTTTCAAAACAAAAGACAGTCTGTTTGCAGTCCTAGGTGTGAAATAAATACATGAAATATCTTTACATATTAGCACATGACACCGGATACATCACGAATTAATAAACTAGTGGATGTGAAATGCTAGCTTTTTAGTATGAAAACCGGTGTCGTCAAACTCACACAATCCCATTTTACGTAGATACATGCATACAATTACAAAATATTTTTAATTGGTAGCAGTTTTCCATACCCATAAGGTAACGACCAGTTATCATTCCCACAATGAAATTCATCTGTATATTGTTTTAGTCAGGGTCTTAATTAGAATGTTCAAGTTATGCATCTTGCGTCTTTTTCTTTCTCTCACAAAGTCTTCTAATACAGCTACGTAATACAGCTACTCCAAACAAGGTGGCGCTACTGTATTAAAATGAGCGAGTAATGGGCTAAAAAACCAGTTTATCTAACATCTACGATTACGCAGAAATAATTACGAATCCTAGGTCACGTTACACTGGTGATACGAGATCTCTACTCGCCTGTGAGTAGCCGACAAATAAGAATAGGACTACATGGACAGGACAACCCCAAAACACAAAAAGTCGTAAGTTACTGTATATTCTTATCTTGTTACGACTTTTTGTTATTTTCCATAGGGCAATACGTATACATTATCGATATAAATAGTATTGATATTTCATTAGCGTTAAAGGCGGGAAATTTGAAAATTTTGATTGGCTGTTCGATTTTTTAACGGTTTCTACTGACTAGCAAATAATAATAAAGTAAAACTTTGTCAACCGCGAGGTTCTCAATTCGTCTGTTAGTTTTTTTTGTATGTGTATTACGCGATTACCCGGTCAATGTGTCCTTTGTTCAAAAGTGTATACTCGCGAGGTGGTCCTATTGGATTTTGGTTCTGATCTAATGATGGACTCCTTGCGGAATTGAGGGAACTCCTCAATTTCGAAACGCACTTGTATGGTGATATCGGTGTTTTTTTAAGAACCTTGAGTACGTAGTTCCATGAGAAAGCCACAATTTAGGACAAGTGGACCTGGTAGTGGAAAACCAGAGATGGCATAAGAGAAAGTGCTCTATTATTCGCAGTTCTGTCAACCAATTTTGAAAATATTCTTCATTTATTTTTAAGAATAAACCTCCACTGCAGTCTCCTTTCATTTTAATCTGATCTAATGATGGAATACATGACGAACTGAGGGAACTCCTCAAATTTGAATGGCACATTGATGGAGATTTGAGGGATTTCTTCAGAACCTAACTGGAGCATTTTCTCGCGGAAACTGCTATTTTGGACAAGTGGACCTAAGGATGAAGACCAGGGTCGCGTTTTATAAAGTTACAATTTACAATTTCGCTGTTTGCCTCTCTTTCTAGCCAATATGTGCGTGCGTTAGAGAGGCAAACAGCGAAATTGTAAATTGTAACTTTATAAAACGCGACCCAGGAAAGGCTTAAGTGGAACTACTTTGTAACTTGCAGTTCTAATAACTCTTTTTTATGTAATTGGAGGCAAACGAGCAGACGTATCACTTGATCGTAAGCGATTACCGTCCCGTCCGTACTTACAAGCAGGGTCGCGTTTTATAAAGTTACAATTTACAATTTCGCTGTTTGCCTCTCTAACGCACACACATATTGGCTAGAAAGAGAGGCAAACAGCGAAATTGTAAATTGTAACTTTATAAAACGCGACCTAGCACATACAATCAATATAAATAGTAGTAGCAATTAATATAAATAGTAAATAACAGTAGTAATCAAACAAAAAACAGGTGACCAGATGGTAAATTTAATAAAACTTTTAATAATTATTCTTGTTTAACATTTCAACAAGTACATAACGATAAAACAATTTAGAACCAGGTTCTGAATTCGATCGATTCATATTGCATTATTTAGTACTGAATTTGTACTATTTTTGCGGAAACCAATTGACTTGTCCAGTAGCTTCGATCCATTTATTTTTAATTTCAGCATCTTTTGGGAATCTGAAAATGTAGAAAATATATAGGTATGTAAAGTATGGAATGCACATCGGTTAGTAATAGTGTATTAAAATCCGATTTATCGCTTAATATTCAGTAAAAATGTATAGTTATAAGTTATAACTATACACAATGTTCATTCATTCATTCATCATCGTAGGCCTCTCCTATTAACTATGCAAATAGACGCATTAGGAGGTAAATGCCCATGATCGCCACGCTGGGCAAGCGGATTGGCGATCGCAGTAATGTGTCCACTATGATGACGCTGCTGCCCATCATCAATCTTTAATCAAATACAGGGTGTTTGTTATGTCGTTAGCCAAATTTGGATATGTCATTCGCGATCACCAGTACACAACATTTTTGAAAAAAAAAGTGACACTTTGTTTTAGTTTTTTTTCCCGTTTTTTATCCGGCATAAACATAATTTGTCGTCACTAGGCAAGTTTGTTTCAATCCGTGCGATTCGATGGCAGACAAAAGGGTAGCAGGTTTGAGTAGTCAAGTCTTAGCCAATCAGGAGTTCATCACAAGCACCGATCAGCCGACGTCACTCACCCCACCATCGGCACTAAACAATGAATAAAATGACCTAACTACATGCACACACGATTGTTATTTGATTAAAACTGCCCAAGCGCATACCTACCTGTACCTGCTCGTCGTCATCAACAATTCAATTTGCTTAGAGAGTGCATTAGAATCGATATCTGAGGTAAACCAGTACGCGTTTGTATGACGGAACATTTAAGTTACTCCGTTCTTGAGGTCAAATTATGCTGACTCGGCTGATCGCAAGATGCCATGTGCCATTTGTACAGCACTCTGTAAACAAAGAAGGAGTGCGCTTGCGTGAACGCGCTCGAGTCAAACTACCCTCAGATCGGCGTGCAACTCAAAATACCCTCATTATTAGTACTGTATGCGATAGACTGATAATGCTGTCTCGTGTGATTTACCTGCAAGCTAAGCTCCACCTCCATTCCCCACCACGCGTAGGAAACTTGTTACGTACGTTATAACGCATTGAATTAGTTACCTTATGCGGGTTAATTAAAGTTGCAAACTCAAACACCCTTTCCAATCTGAATTGGCAGTTATGAGATGGTGGGGCGGTACGCAAATAACGCAAAGTAAGCAAGTGATCATAGTGACCAAACATTCGTTAGCTAATGGGATTTAAAAAAAAAAATCTATAACAAAAAGGATAATGAAAAATGGATTATTTTTGTTTTACCAAATATTTTTTTACGCCTTTACCCAACACATATTGCAATATGGCTAATGATATAAAAAACACCCTGTATGGTCAGTGACACTTTGATCCCTTAGTCGACTCTTACGACACCCGGAGGAGGAGTTGGGGTGGTGACAAATGTATTCTTTCTGCCGTCACCACACGGCCAATCAGATTGGAAAGGGTGTTTGAGTTTGCAACTTTAATTAACCCGCATAAGGTAACTAATTCAATACGTAACAAGTTTCCTACGCGTGGTGGGGAATGGAGGTGGAGCTTAACTTGCAGGTAAAACCCACGAGACAGCATTATCAGTCTATCGCATACAGTACTAATAATGAGGGTATTTTGAGTTGCGCGCCGATCTGAGGGTAGTTTGACTCGAGCGTGTTCACGCAAGCGCACTCCTTCTTTGTTTACAGAGTGCTGTACAAATGGCACATGGCATCTTGCGATCAGCCGAGCCAGCATAATTTGACCTCAAGAACGGAGTAACTTAAATGTTCCGTCATACAAACGCGTACTGGTTTACCTCAGATATCGATTCTAATGCACTCTCTAAGCAAATTGAATTGTTGATGACAACGAGCAGGTACAGGTAGGTATGCCCTTGGGCAGTTTTAATCAAATAAAAATCGTGTGTGCATGTAGTTAGGACATTTTATTCATTGTTTAGTGCCGATGGTGGAGTGAGTGACGTCGGCTGATCGGTGCTTGTGATGAACTCCTGATTGGCTAAGACTTGACTACTCAAACCTGCTACCCTTTTGTCTGCCATCGAATCGCACGGATTGAAATAAACTTGCCTAGTGACCACAAATTATGTTTTTGCCGGATAAAAAACGGGAAAAAAACTAAAAAAAAGTGTCACTTTTTTTTTCAAAAATGTTGTGTACTGGTGATCGCGAATGACATATCCAAATTTGGCTAACGACATAACAAACACCCTGTATAATTACGACTATACATTTTTTACTTGATTACATTCCCTACTAAAAATTAAATATCGAACGCTGATATATTATAACATTAACATTATCGATATAAATATCGACTTTGGACAGCCTGTGAGTAGCGAACCTTGTTTGACATTTAGAGTAGCGAATGTTCTAGAGAAATGTATACAATCTTAACAAAAGATTATGAACTCTATTCTCTGAGAAATAAAATTGAATTTGAATAACAAACGTACGTAAATAATAGACGAAGCAACATGTTTTTGTATTTATTGAATTAAAATACAAAATAATACTTACCGGTGGAAGGAAATACCTCGATGTGAAATATTTTTTTTGTTGCTGTTATTCCTGCAGCTCAGTACAGCACAATACGGCATTGTTTATTTAATAACCGATTTTTTATTCGCGATTCGAACGTTCAATTTCTGACACGGCCAATCACGTACTAATCATAAGTGCGCGTGAAGTATGAACTCCGCATCATAGTATCGGCGACACGGGAACGCCTACTTGCCATCTCCATTTACTCCGTGGGATACATAGTATTTCCGGGTTTAATTTAAAGTAAGTAACATCAACATTACGTAGCAAGTTTGACAAAAGGTTGCTTAATAGATCAACAAAACCCTTTCCTGGTATAGTCCATTTCAAATATGAAGGCCCGATGCCACTCGAAACTTTTGTCATTTAATTGGTCCACTACAAAAAAAAAGTGGAATCGGGCCTTCGTATTTGAAATGGACTTTACCAAGGAAGTTATAATTCAATGAAAAGTCAAAAAAGATCAAGGTTCAATGAAAGGAGAGGAAAAGGTCAAAGCAGAATTTTGTTAAAATTTTCAGCTTTCAAATAATTAGCTGCTGACCTCGCAATAGCTCTGAAGTTTTGAAAAAAAAAACCCGAAAATTTAACTTTGAGATAAATAAATAAAATCTCCAGTGTTATGTTAAATATAGTATACAATTTTAAGTTATTTATACACATTATTACAAAAACTTTTTAAAAGTTGCAAAAATAACTCCAAAACTCGCCAAATTTCATGCGCCTGGTTTCAGTACTTTGGACAAAATAGCTGCAAAAATACTGAAATTTCGTGTTTATAACATCTTTTTCGCAAGTTTAGATAGTTTTTTTTGAAATTATGTATATCAATAATTTATTCTTGTCATAATATTGCCAAAAAACATAATATATTAGAATAGTACATTACGATACAAGTGCGAAAGAACGAAGTTTGAAACGAGTGGAGATAAATTAAAGCACGACCGAAGGGAGCACTTTAAATCGACCTGAGTTACGAATTTCGTTTTCATACGTGTATCATACGACGTTTTTCAGTATACAAGTATATGGCGCTCCGAAGATTTCGAACTGACGTAAAATGAACTGTACTAAAGTCAAACTATTCTTTATTCAAGTAAGCTTATTAATAAGCATTTTCGAATAAAAAAATCTGCTACTGGTTCTAACCCTACACCGTTCCTGAGAAGAACCAGTAAGAAACTCAGGTGGACTTATTTTTTCAAAACAGTATAAATAATAATACATCTTATTAAAATAACATGCATTAAAGAATTTATTACATAAAAAAAAAATTATATAGACATATTTATAAAAAAAGAGAGATAAATAAAGGATAGGTAATAATAATAAACAAAAATAATTCTTACTGAAATGTACTGATAATTTTTCAGGTTAGTGAGGAGTTTTCAATACTTCAAGCTGCTGCTGGGCCCGGAGATTGATTTAAAAATCCGAAAATGTATACAGGATCTTGCTTAGACTATGGGTCATTGAGTTATGACTATTAGGTTTACACACATAGTTAATAGGAGAGGCGTATGCCCAGCAGTGGACTAACATAGGCTGATGATGTGTGTTTATTTACAAACCTGGCATTAGACTGTAGTTTCTTGACCTGGCCCTGACCCGCCTGGCAAATGACAATGGATCCATCATAGAACGCATAAGCAATGGTGTCCGGTATACACGGATTCCATTTGACATCTGACACGAAAGTTGATTGGCTGACGTCGAACTGAACTGACATGGATGGTGATACATTCTGAAAAGAAAAATTAATTGCCACTTATTGAATAGTACAGGCTGTTCGTTTCGATTTGCGTTGAATTAGACCGGTTACTTGGGATTGGGACATTAATATAAGTTGTCTGGTACATCGGCTTTTGGAAAATTCGATAAAATTTTTTTTTTGTTTTCATACATAATAAATGAAATGGTAAGCGTGACAGAACCTTAAGAATAAAATAAAAGTTAATCTCAGATAACTGACGGCACATGTCAAAATAAGTAACATTAGAATGTAATAAAGGTTGAAATACACTTGTTCAGTCATAAAACTTATTTTTTAATAACTCAATAACAGTAAGAGTTAAAACACTAGTTTCTTAGAGAAATTAATTATATTTGACCTAAATAAGCTTCCCTTGAAGTTATAGCATATGAAGAAAAACACCCTGTATAATTATATTGTAACATATTTATAAGCAGAAACTCTGATAAATATTTTTGCACTTGACTGTACCTAGGGGTACTAGAGGTACTGTCAACCACATTCTGTAGGCTAGGCTAGAATAGATTCTTTTTTTTTATTTTTTACTAGAAGACCAGCAGCTGTGACATACAATATCGACGGTAGAAAGGCTAATTGGCTTAAGCGACACTTTGGGCGATATTGAGTTATTTATATCATCGGAATCGGCAGATTTTTCTCCGTCGATTGAGCTCGGTTTCATAGCGATCAGACGATTTTGATGGCGGTTAACACTTCTGAAATTTGGTACAGCGTTAAAAAAATCAAGGCATGAAGCAACACAAAAAATTGCATTTTTGAATGAAACGTGACTTGACCCACAAACATGTTTGGTTGGTTCCCGCTTAAGCGGTTTTTACTTTCCCAACTTTGCCATTCGTTTTGATTTGAACCTTTTGGCTTTACTCCATCACACACAAGCATAGTCGTTTAAGTCAATTGAACTTCAACAAAAAAGTGCCACCATAGGCGTTTGAAGCATTTAGCCTCCATTTAAAATAAAAGAAGCATGTCGCTTGAACCATTTAGCCCTTCCCAATTTTTCAGGGCATGGGTCGCTTCAACCAAATACGTAAAACCCTAAACCATAAAATGTATGTTACTTAAGCATTTTGAACCTCTTTTTATAGATGAGAATGTCGGTTGAAATAGAATATTTGTTTGACCTGTGTCATTTAAATCCTTATAACAAAATCATAATGCATCATATCAGTGTAGCTTAAATCATCAAAAAATTCTATGAGAAACTCTTGACTCGGCGGTACAATCACACTCTTGCCGCCGTCGGTGCTTTTTGAGCCGCTCGCCTATAACTACCGCCGCCCCCCGCGCGGGCGCGTCAATCACTTGTAGTCTGTGCCGGTAGGCGCATGTGCCGTAGTGATTTGTGTGTGATACTGAAATCGTGTATTTCACATTATGAAATAATTAAATTATTTTCATTGTTGTTTCTTGATTATTTAATAATAATTAAAGTTTAAGTCTAAATACTTACGTATTTCTGCCGCTTATATTGTAAAACAAAACTGACTACAAATATAATAAAAATTAAGATTAAAAAATGTAACGTAACTATCAAGCGTAGTAATAAATTAATTAAAGATGTTAGGCAAAAAGATCATTTTTTCCAATAAAAGCGACAAAAAGGTTATTGCGGATGAAACGCTGTAATCAATATCCGCAATTTTTCTAAGACTGATTCTGCCAAATAATTATCTAATTATGTTATTAGAAGTAAATATTTTTCTTTTTATAGCAATAAAAATTGAGAAAAACGATTTTCATTTATTTTGTTTTCTTTAGACCTGCAGAGTAATTATACCTTTGTCTCTAAATATTTAGCTTCAACCACCATGTTTAATCATCAGTGGTCGGATATCCCGGTGCAACAAGGGGTGAATGACCTCAAACATTATACTAATATGGATGTACCACGGGATTCCACAAAATTACATCCAGTAAAGTTTAGTAATATTTTGTAACGCAAAATAAGTGCATGTACAATTGTACATACAAGCGTTTATTATTATGCGATTTCGACAATTACTTTAAAAGATAGGTTATACATTTTGTTTAATATTTATCTTAGTACCAAATAGCCTTTTGGTATGAATATTCTTAAATAAAAGTGTTTAGTTTTAAAAATAGAAGCTTTTTACTAAAGGTTCCACTTCTAGAAATTGCGAACGTAAAAAAAACAGAAATATCATAATTATAATACACGATTATTTTAATCCGTGATTAGGATTAAAACAATATCCATACCCAGCCTAAATTAAACATTTTAGGTGAGGTCTCCCGCAGATACCTCAAAATTGTATTAATTTAAAGTTAAAGAAAAATTGTATCCAATAACCACTGAATGGTACATGTTCTTCCTGAGGTCATCAATTACTAAGTTAGAAAAAATTATACCTGGTTACGGATTAAACATCCTCGTGTATGTAACATAAAATCAAACATTTTTAAGCATGAAGACTTGACACACCTATGCAGACACATTAGAGTATATATTATGTATTTTATGAAAGAATTATGGCTTACTAGGTTCTATAAAGTTAAAATAGCATATAATTATTTTCTCTAGATTCTCTATTTTCAATCGATTCCTTTTAATATAATAAATTAAGGTGAAGAATATTCAACACTTTTGTAAAGGGGCGTTTTCACAAACCGTTGTTCAAAACACTTTTTTTTAAATTCGGACAAGTTTGGGATTGTTCGACTTAGGATCACGAGCTCTTTCAATCCTACTAGGAGAAAAAAAGTGTCCAAAAATGTTTTTTTTCCATTACCTACGCTATCGTTTTTAAATACTTTGTATGACGATAGCGTAATGGAAGAAATTAAAAATTTACGAAAATTGTGGGACAGTTTTTTTCACCTTTCAGAATTAAAAGAGCTCGTGAATTCGTGATCCTGAGTCAAACAAGCTCAAACTTGTCCGAATTAAAAAAAAGTGTATTGAACAACGTTTTGTGAAAACGCCCAAAGATTTCGTTTATGTTCGCAATTTGACCTGCCTTTTTAAGTATACCTATCAGATCTATATTTTTTTTTTCAAACTAAACCCGGGAATTTACGTCATATCCATATTAACTTTTCTACTTGGTGTCCCCTGGTGTTGCACCGGGATATCCGACCACTGTTAATCATATTCATATAATTCCTGAGATTTAAGCAATCCGTTTATCAATGAGTGTGTGTCATTAAGTCAATTAGAATCGCCACTTATTTCCATTAAAGAATCGCTTAAACTGTTTAGCCTTACCCCGTTGCATAGTCAAAATAGCGCTTAGCTCATTTAGCCTTCTTTTTAAAAAAGTGCACTTGTACACTACAGTCATTTGACTTGCCTCCGGCGGCAGACGCTGTTAGTATTTGAACCAATTAGCCTTTCTCTAATTTTTAGCAGATTTGTCTTAAGCGACCTTTATTTCGAGACATAATAAACTAATTTTATCAAGGTAGGAACCAAAGTATGCGCCTTTATAATCTTGAATATTTGATGGCAGTTGCGTTACAATATACCTGTTACTTTTTTTGTAGCGATTTTTTTTCTAAAAAATAAAACTTTAAACGGCTCTCCTGTAAAGTTCATAAAATGTCGGTTAAGTCAATTAGCCTTTCTACCGTCGATATTATACTTAATACTAGGATACAATTATGAACCCAATTATAGGTCTCCCTGACTGATACAGAAGAAACTTTACGGATTAGCTTAATTAGTAGGTACTAGATACCTAGTTAGGTATTAAAAAAAAACAATAGATAGGCAGATGATGTGATTGATGTGTCCTTACCTGATTAAGCAGATCCACAACTTTGAAGACAACAAACAGCCGGCCGCCGGTGACGGCCAGCAGTTCCTGGTCGCTGTTGACAGCTATGTGAGTCGGCTTTTCCTGAAGCTGTACTGGCAAGTGGTTTGGCTCACATTCCTTGTCCAGCAGCTCGTTGAGGCGGTATACTGAAAAAGAAGGTGATAGAAAGAATAAGAATATTGGCATTGACAGGAACAACATACAAGGTTTTAAGTTTTTAACAAACCTTCAGCACTCTGCACCTTAAATGTTGTTGTTATTGATATGTTATTTGAAATTGTGAGAATAGTGAATTAAACATAATATTCATATTAATTTAATGTCTAATATGGGTCAAATACGCAGAGCTCTCTGATTATTTATTTGTTCCACTAGCGGTGGAGACATCTGGTAAAGCTGGAGGCAAAAGGTTCCCTGGGTCAGTTGGGTCGCTGCCTGCTGGAGAGGGGTCATGACCCCCGCTCTGGATGGTTCCTGGCGCAAAGGTTGTCCATTGCGGTTCAACGCGGAAACGCTGCGAGTCTGATGGGCATGTTTGCGCCGGGAACATTGAGGGGTTGTTTATTTGATTAGGGTGTGTATTTTTAAGGTATTGTGTAATTTAGCAATTTTTTTTAAGATGTTTAGTGTTAAGTGTAGTTTTAAGTTTTCCTTTTTCTTTTGATTAATTTTGTATTGACATGTTTTTATGAAATAAACGACTTTTGTATGTTGAAAAAAAAAGAAAAAATGTCTAAATATAATTTTTACCACTAGAGGAGTGAAGTATTGGAACCAACTTCTTAAAGATAGTCTCAGCTCAAAATGTCTACCAGTTCACAAACAGAGTAGACAAATACATAACCTGTCCAACTAAGCAATGATACTTTGTAAATTACCCATCCGTATCAATTGTTTCAACTGGTTGCCTGCTCAATAAATACTAAATAGATACATATATTCATTATTCATTCATAGATATTTCATAACATTCAAAACAACAATCACTTTGACATTGGCAAATTCACCTTGCTGTGGAAACAAGCAAGGAGTAAAGCCAGAAAGAGAGAAAAAATAATACATCACCTGTTCAACTAAACAATGATACTTTGTAAATTACGGTATACAGGCCATATCAGTTGTTTCAACTGCTTGCCTGCTCAATAAATACTAAATAAATATATCATTAGCACCAATAAATATATATTTCATAATATAATAGCCTGCCTGACTCTGGAAAAGTGGGGTATTATATCCCATATTTTACATTTATAAGAACCATTTAAGTTTCCACATGTTATTTTAATGGTTTTGAGTAATTAATTCATTTTTGAGTAGGCAGAATCTTACACATGCAAAACTTATATCATGAAATCATCAGTTGACAACCAAAACTGACTAAGTAACAAATACCTACTTGAAAGAGAGATAGTATCTAAGTTCTGATTCAATACTGACATAAGAGGTTGCTAAGTATAGTGAGTTTTGCTTGTCAGCCAATGAAATAAAGTACAGACAAAGACGAAGTCAGCAGTTTGGTTTTCATTAAAGCACTTAAATATAAATATTTTTTTACAATTGCCCAAACATGTTTTACCTTTATACCTAAAGTTTTATACAATATACAGAAGGAAGAGACTTGTTTCTTACCTGCTAATTTTCCTTCAGGTGTACCGATAAAAACAGCGCCATATTTACTGGCACAGGCCACTAAATTATAACCTCTATTTGGCAGCGGGTCACTTGTATCGAACACCTTGATTTTACGTTGCAGCTTATACAGAAGATTCTGAAAAAAATGTTGATAATGCAAATACAAACATAACCTACATGTTCCAGTGTATTAATAAGATTTATATGTTTACCAGGGCAAAAGCATAAAAATATTTAAGACAAGTTGTAGCAGCGTTTTATTAGAGTCAAAAAAATATTGTTGTTAGATAGTAGATGTTTAAAATTATGAGAAATAAGCTCACCGGTTCATCATGGGCATTAGGACCGAATTGGACTTCCATTTCTTGTTTTCACTACGCCTAAAGGGAATTAACAAGTAGTTTTGACTGCCATATACATTTAAACAGTTTTAAAAATATAGTACCGTACTGAAAATCTTAATTAAATGCTTTGATCAAACAAGTTGCGCGGATTTGTGAAATAAATTCATCCGTTTAAATGTCAACTTTTAACTGTCAGTCAAAAATGTTTTTTTTTTAGAGATCAGATCTGGCTTCGCTGCTATTGAGTTAGTAAAAAAGCGACGTTCGTTTCGTAACACAGTCGTGCGCATCGTGCGTACAGCGTTGTTAATCATAAGCAACGATTAATATTTCTTTCTTAGCCCTTTATCCTAAACATTTATTTCCATGTACAGGGTGGCTGGTAAGTATACCGACAAACTTGAAAGGTGTATTCCTGAACACATTTTGAGGCTATAATTTCATATGAACTTTTCTGGATTCGGCTTAGTTTAAGAGATGATGACATGATATTCAAAAAACTATTTTCATCACAAGTCACTGAAAAATGCCTGCACGATTAAAATTCTTACACTAGTAGTTTTCATCTCGACATACACACTGATTAAAGTTAGAGAAAATGAGGAAAAAGTTTCAGAAAAATGTTCAACAAAAAAAAAATATCAAAAACCCTGAAAAAAAAATTCTCTCCCTACAATTTATTACTGGTCATGTACAAAAAAAAAACAAAATATCAAAAAACGGAATAACCAAAAAAAATTTTTTTTTGTTCGATAATGACATATGTATGTCACATATTTTTTTTTACTTCTTTTGTTATCAAAAATGCATTGGTAAAGTCTGTCGGTATACTCCTTCCCACCCTGTATATTCAAAAGAGTTTGTTGCTGTCCCAATTTGAATAAAGAACCATTTGACTTTGACTAATTTAAGAAGGGCTCTTTTTAAGTGTCTATTTCTTTAAAATCGTACAAGGTATCGTAATTTAGCAATGGCTTATTTGAATTAAACTAAGTTCATAACTAGCTGTAGGGCTGGGTCGATCAATTTACGATTGCCTCATGATCACGTAGGTATGGTATTTATCCAAAAATAATTTCACGTCGTATTTTCCTGACTAGTTTAGTTTGCTAAATTATAATTATAAATAACGTGTATCGAGTACAGCGTGATCCTTAACCTTACTCCTTCCCTCTCGCATCAAATTGTGACATACACGCGAGGGGCCGCACATAGTGCGCCACTAAGAGGGATATACATAGTCACTTACTACTAAGAAGATACTTGTGTGTGTGGCACTTAGTGACGTATTCAACGCATTTGTCTGGCACTTACATTTAGCATCTAATGCACACACACACAAAAAATAGTGGCACAGTGATAAGGACGGACGATTATCGTTCCTTTTCACTTCCACTAGTAAAAAGTTTCATAAGACCATCCCTTTCGTTCTTGCTATTATTATAACGTTGTCAAATCCATATTAATCCTACATTCATGTGTACGAACTTCAAATTCTCTAACGAAAAACAGCGACGAACTCGCCCACAACCTCGCTCACAGCCTCGATTCCTAATGTCAAAACAAACACCTTAGACAAGGCTGTCTCGACGTGGAGCTCGTTGACGAACGCAGCGTCGAATGTGTGAATAAGGACGGACGATTATCGTTCCTTTTCACTTCCACTAGTAAAAAGTTTCATAAGACCATCCCTTTCGTTCTTGCTATTATTACAACGTTGTCAAATCCATATTAATCCTACATTCATGGTATTTTAATTTTGTAATTTTGGATATATATTGATTGACATGTGTTTTCCTTAACATTAAATTAATTGAATTTGAATTTGAATTTATCGAGTACAGCGGGATCCTTAACCTTTTAAACTCCTTCCCTCTCGCATCAAATTGTGACATACACGCCAGTATCTTTACTAATAAACAACATAAACAACAAAAATAAACCTTATCTGTCAGCAAGACAGTTACTTTGTCAGCATACTCGATGACCACATCAATGGCTGCTGGCGTGGTGGCGTTCAAAAGGTTAAATTTTAAACAAAAGAAGTTGGCATAGCTTAGCCAGACTAGAGTCTGCGTTGGCATTCTAGTGAATAGTAAAGAAAAGACAGGTTAATAAATGATGAAATTTAATTTTCATTACAATGCATAAACATTTACGCAACATAAACACCTATGAATAATTTTAACTGAAAGTACTAAAACTGAATTAACATAGTCTGCTTTGTGCAGTAGGTAAGGTAGTTCAGCTTAGTTTATAATATTGAAACATCTGGAAATATCTATCTATTGCTAGGGCATTTGCATCTGGACGCCGAGTGTTAAGCTTTAATTTTGCAAATTTAAAAAAGTGCATTTTCGCCTCATTGCTGTTGCGGAGAGCAAACGTTGAATAAAAAAAAAACAAAAAAGTGGACCAAAAAATATGCAGCTAGTCAAGTTGTGAACATTTCCAAGCGACTAACACCCATTTTTCCTAGGGAGGTTGCCATGACGTACAAATGCGATTTAGTTTAGGTCGAGAGAAAGGGACAAGGACAAGAACAAGACTATACGAGTCGTATATTTCTGTCCCTTTCCCTGAACCTAAACTGAATCACATTAGTACCATCATGGTAACCACCCTGACCATAAATGCAATAACGATAAGTAATAACATTACCTTACAAACACAGTTATATTCCTTCCTTTACGGCCCAGTGTTATGGCACGCACTGTTCACATCTTTTTGATATTTCACAAGTACTTATGTTATTTTTTTCTTTTAATTGAATAGGTACATAGGTACCTCAAGTTTATTATGTACAAACTCAAACTCAAACTCAAAACATTTATTCATGACACTACACATTACACTTTAGAGAATGAAAACAAACAAATACAAACATAGTGCCACGAAATGGGCCCTACTCAGCATGATGCTGGCTATTCAGCCAGCGCTGGTCTTCCGTAGGGACCATTTGGCGACGGGACGGAAGGAAACACAACACGACGTACAAACTCACAAAACAAAGATATAAAAAACAAAAAGGATATAAAAAGTACAAAATAAAAACATATAAAACTTAAAACAAATCATAAACATTAACAGACACAACGGTAGCTCAGTCTATGCCGTCTTTAAATATATATTTTTTAAATTGAACGCAGCCGATGTTAGCTGCGCCACTAGCGCTCGCAGCGGCGAACTGCGACTCGATTGACAATTGACATACTACACTATTAATTTTATACTATTTTTACGCATTTCATGAAACTTATAAATAAACGTATTATACAAGGCAAATTAGGCAAAAAACATACAGAAAACAAAACAGTCAAAAAGATGGGAAGGTGCAGACCGCGGGGTGCAAGTAATTGTTAAATAACCTGCGGATGGCTGACACAGTGCTTGGCAGATGGGACATAACAAACAGGTTTGGAAAAATGACTACTTAAATGCAGCTAGTGTCTTGACATAGATTTTCCTCAGTTAATTGGTAATTATACAAGTGGCTTTTTAGCTTATATTTAAAAGAATGAATGGTTTGCAGGTTCCTGATAGGCGGTGGGATGTTATTCCAACACTTTGTTGCTGCATACCTGAAGCTTCCACGAAACGTAGCAGTTGCGTGTCGAGGGGTCACTAATCGCGTCACCTTCAGTCGGCTACTCTGAGACTTGTGAATAGTGAACTTCACGAAGAGATATGACGGACTCTCATGCTTCAACACCCCAAAAAGAAGACAGGCTAAATGGAGCTTTCGACGATGTTGCATTTTAAGGAGATTGTGTTTATTTAAAAAAGGGGTAACATGGGCCCTTACCGGAATATTAAAACTAAAGCGCGCACAGGCATTCTGAACACGCTGAATGAGTTTTTTAGTCTTAGCAAGGAGACGTGGGCCTACAACCGCGTCCATGTAATTGAGTCGTGATAAAACTAGAGATTCTACTAATTGTATGCGTAATGTTTCACTTAAAAATTGTCTAATTTTATATAGAACTTTCAATTTATAAAAGCAACTTCTGACAGTATTAGCAATGTGTTTTTCATAGTGAAGGCCAGGATCCATCAAAAGGCCCAGGTTTAATGCCTCATACACCCTCTCTATAGGTCTGTCCATAACTATGACATCACTTGTGATATTAATGTTAGACAGCTGATGCTTACTGCCAAATACAATATATTTAGTCTTGTCAGGGTTAAGCAAAAGGCAATTTTCAGATGCCCAGGCAGCAATTCTGGCAAGATCCATGTTTAGCTTTACTATGGCACTATCAATGTCGGCAGGCTTGCATGAAATGTACATCTGTATGTCGTCAGCATAAATGTGGTAGTTGCAGTGTGTGATGTGTAACCCTATATCAGCACAGTATAAAATGAAGAGGATCGGGCCGATAATTGAACCCTGAGGGACTCCTCTGGCGATGCCTGCTTTCTCCGAAGCTAGGGCAGCACCATCACCTCGGCTTATTTTGACATATTGGTAGCGATTAGTGAGATAGCTATCAAACCATTTCAGAGTATTACTATCAAATCCATAATAATTCAGCTTTGATAACAGAAGATTTATATTAAGACCATCAAAAGCGCGGGAAAAATCAAGAAGAACCAGTACTGTGCACTTCCCTTTATCCTGCGCACATAGTATGTTGTCAGAAACATCAAGCAATGCCGTCACTGTGCTCCTCCCCTTTCTGAAACCTGATTGTACATCCGGCAGAATACTATTTGACTCAAGATAATGAGTGAGCTGGGATCCCACAGCTTTCTCTAGTATTTTTGAGACACAGGGTAAAATACTTATAGGCCGAAGGTCCTTCAACTCGGATGGGTTGGTTGTTTTAGGCAGCGGGTTCACAATTGCTAGTTTCCAAGCATCGGGAAATGTTGATGTAAGAATAGATGTATTAACCATATTTGTGATAATGTCTATAGTGTAAGGCAGTGTCAATAAAACGAGGTTCAAATTAATTCCGTCACAGCCTTCAGCATTCGATTTTAAATTTTTTATTATTTTTATTATTTGATCAGAGCTTATTGGAGAAATTTTAAAAAGGGCAGTGCTGTGCTTATGAAATTCAAAATATGACAGTTGTGAGATAGATACTTCTGATTTGCCAGGGAGACTTAAAAAATGTTTGTTTATTATCGAAGGGTTGTCAAATGATATAGGTAGATCAGTTTTCTTTTGAGGTAGTATTTTAGACTTAAGATTTTTCCAAAGGGACTTGGGATCATGGATTTTATTGTTTATGTTTTGTCTAAAATAAGCTATTTTTTCAAAGAAAATGGCCTTATTTACAATAGATTTCAAGTCTTTGTAGTACTGTTTCTTTCCAATAGTCTGGGTTCTATGAAAATCCGCCGCTGCCTTGTCACGCAACCCCATCATGAGCTTGACAGTGTCTGTGATCCAGGGATGCGAGCATCTCTTGACTAACGTTGATCTAAGTGGTGCATGCGTATCAAAGATATGGAGTATGTTTTGGCTGAAGGCCTCTACCATATCATTGATATTTCCCATGTTAGACATAAGGTCCCACCTCACAGACTGCAGATCCGCATCCAGATGATCGCGATTAATGTTATTTATAGGCCTGTAGGTTAAGTAAAAGGGCTTGGGCCTGTCAATCTTAATATTAAATTCACAGGCAATAAGGCAGTGCCCATAAAGTGTACCAACATGGCCAACACTTACATTCCTCGCCCATAGATCCGTGCAAACTACGTCTAGCAGCGTCTGACTGGTGCTTGTAAAATGTGTAGGCTGCGTAACCAATTGTTTAAGTCCAAAACTAGTCAAAAAATTATTTAATTTAAAAACCTTGCCGTCAGAAAGCGATAATAAATTTACATTAAAATCGCCTAAAACTATTAAGTGGTCATAATCTGGGATCGAGCTAATACTGTCAGAGATGGCATCAAGAAATAAATCTAAATTCGTCCAGGGAGGACGGTAGGCAGTACCTATCGCAATTTTTTTTCTATTAAGGCTCAAAGTGATCCACATTTGCTCAATTGTTACGTGCAGCGGGTCGATCGGGTGCGCCAAAGTGCGCGCGTTGACATGACGTTTAATATAGAAGCCCACGCCTCCTCCGTGAGATCTTGCACCGTGAGACCTAGGAATGTGACGCAATCCATAACCTGGGAGAACTGGGGCCTTCCCTTCCTCTCCAGCACGCAACCACGATTCGTTTATTGCCAGAATATCGAAAGCCTGCTGCGCAGTGGCCACAATAAAATCGTCGTGTCTCGTGCCTAAGGAACCTGCATTAAACAAACCTATTCTCAGGGACTTATTCGCCATAGAAGCCAGCTAACATGCCTATTTCACATACGTAATAGAATAAAATACAATTAGGGTGTAGGAATAAGTACATAGTTTTAGACACATTAATGAAATCGCATTGTATAATATATAATATTAATTTTGAATTGTGTTGATTACGAATGTAGCAGTAGCAATTAATCATAAGACGAAATAAATGTATACGAGTTGTTTTTGAAATTATAGTTATAGGTAATAAAATAAAAACCATAGGTAAAATATTAAGTAAGCTCCCCCTCCCACTGCCCCTCCATCCGGGAAAACCGTTAAAAAATAATTTATGCGCTATCATTGCAAACGTTAGCGGTACCAAAAACACGCCTCATGTCAGTATCCGACCTGATGCAGTATGCTTGCTTCCCGTCGGCCTGCCGGGCATACACGCGGCCTTGCTTCGTCCACGCAAACCTCCATAGCTGCTTCCGGCATTCCTCCCGGACTCGTTGGAATAGCTGGCTGTTCGAGCGAGTGAGGCGCTCGTTTACGTAGATGCGGCTAGTGGGGCCCGGCAGACCGGCGTCAGCAGAGGTAAAGTTGCGACGTACACGGGCAGCCCGCAGCATGTCGTCCCGCAGCTGCCGCCGCGCCAGCCTGACGACGATGCGGCGCGGGCGGCTCGCGGGACCTCCCGCAACGTCGCCCGCCCCACCCCCCATGGGCGCGCCGACTCGCTCGGCGAACACTAAATCCCGGGAGTCCAGGACGACACCCAGCTTGGTGGCCAGAACGGTGACCGTGTGCACCACGTTTTCCCCTTTGGCCTCGGGAACATGGCCAATGTCCAGGTCCGAGAGGAGCGCGTCCTGGTCCCGGTCGCATAGCTCCAGCTGGAGACGAGCCACCGTCTGCTGCAGCTCCTCTACCACACAGCTCTGGGGCGGAGTCTCCGCCTCCCTCCTTTCAACCGCCTCTAGCCTCCTCTCGAAGTCCTCCATACGACTTGACAGGTTGCTTAGTGTGGACCTGATCTCCGCTCGAAAATCTCTCTGCTCGGCCATATACTCGTCCAGGACACAACGCAAGGCCGAGACCTCGCTATCACTACACGGCCCTGGCACAGGTCCAGCAGTGGGGGTGACCACCATCGGCACCTGTGTCTCGCCAGTGATTTTAAGCGGGGTCCCACCTGCTGCTTTCATTAGCTTTTTTTCGCAGTCTGGACAGGCCCAGTCTTTAGGTATTGTCGCAGTCTCAGCCACTCCAGCGCAGCTCCTGTGGTAAATACCACGACAAGTGGCGCAAGTGGTGGCGGTTTTCGGCGACAGGAACTTCTTACAAGTTAAGCATTTCGTCATGTTGCTATTGATCACAGTTCTCAAGTGTAACACTAGATGGCGCTGATACCGTGGCACAACTTTTACACTTCTGAATGTTTTTAGTTTAAGTTGATCAGTGTTATTTCACCACAATCAGATCTCTTGCCCTATACAATGTTTATGATAATTATAATCAATAAATAATAATATTTCATTTACTTATTCAGTTTATTTTCGCAAATATTTGCGACTACCCACATATGTACAAGTCAATCAGATCGATTACAGAATCTAATGCATATGAAACACACTAACACAGTCGCGCAGTAGGCTGCGAACACTCGCACAGCGTTATCAGCCCCGAGCGCACACACTGATAGCTGCAATTTGAGGGAGTTGATCGGTTCGTTTATTTAGACAACAATATTGCGCGAGCGTACACCGTATGCGTTACCGTCCGTGACGTCACTCCTGTACCTACTGATATGAAAAGACGTAAGGCTTCAGAGTTTTTCTTGTCCTTTGTAATTTAGGAGGGGTTTGAATCTCTGACCCGGGAGACCCCGTAGGCGATGGCGGGATAACTTAAAACTCCTACTAGCCAGCTGAGCGCAGAACCGGTATGAATGGAAGAAGAGGGGGAAGCCTTTGCCCAGCAGTGGGACATAATGGACTGGTAATAAAATAATAATAATTGAATCTTTATTCGGAAGGAAAAGCCGGCGTAATTTTGGTTTGAATATTGTTGTAATAGTCTCCACTTTTTTATCATCATCAACAAGTTAAAACGTTTTCTTTTCGTTCTATTACATAATATCTAATCATTTATCTTCACCACAATTCTCACACAAATTACGTAGTGTAATCAAAACCAAAGAATAATAAAGAAGAAACTTATTTATATTTTCGCGACGAAAAAAGTTACACTATCAGTGCCGTATATTATGAGTAAAGTTCGGGAAATATTATTTGACCGACTGTTATCTTACTTACGACCTTTTGTTTTGCATCATCGACAATAGAAAAGGGCTCAACTGCTGATTGTCTAGTTTCGCAAAACAAAAGAGCATGAGTGAGATACCAGTCGATCAAATAAAATTTCCCGAAGTATACAATCATGTATCGTAATTAATTCGGTTCCGGAAAACTGAGAAATTTCTTAACCAACCAATGATGTATCCGCTCTGGAAGAGGCAGTTTCATCAAACCATAGTAAAACGCATATCTCCAACACTGCACCTTATAAATCATTCTAGGTTTCTTATCCGTTAACGCCCTTACAAAAGTTTCAATTATGTCTGTATCTTTTAAAGAATCGTAGGCGGAATTTTGGCTTGCTTTCTGGAAGTAGTTACTAAGCATGGTTATTCTTTTTTCGTAAAATTTGCGCTGATCCTCATTCAGGTGCGTGAGCATGGTCTTGAAATTGCTTGATTGTGCTGCTAGTATGTTGCTGGAACCGACGAAGCCACCTGAAAAAAAAATGTAAAAAAAACTAAAAAACACACTTTATCGTATTCCTGACAGCAACCCATATATTATCTTATCATGGAGGTGGATTTCAAACAGCCAGTCCGCTATCTTGAGGAGGCCGCCATATTGGATTTGTAATGACGTTTCTTAGCTAGTCACGTATTGTCATCAGAACTCAGAGCGTGTGTAGAATTTCATCCTAATCGAAGACCGGAAAGCGGGTCACATAAAATTTCCATTTTTTTCTTACAAACCTAAATAGTTAGTTACAAGTGAAATAAAATCGTGTTAAAAGCAGATTAATGAATATGTTTTACGTTAGATATTAATGAAAAATGGAACTAAGATGGATATTTTTACGGATCGTCCACTAGCTGGTATACGAGATATCGTTACCCCAATATTTCAGAGTTCTATGTGAAACGTTCGGGGTAACTAATTAAATGTGGACTACCTAAGTGTCACTGTGACAATGTTTAAATTTCAAATCAGCAAAAGTGCATCACAGAACATTGTAATACACGGTGCTCGCGAGCATTGCGAAAGGTTTTAACTGTGCATTCTAGACATCAAAATAAACAATAGTAGATTGTACAGCAAGAGCATAAAGGGACCCATTTTGTAACCGAGTCATTTTTTTGGTCTGAGCGAAGCTAAGACCAAAATAGTAGACGAGGATTTAAAAATGGACATTTATGCCCATGTTGTACACTCTGCTTTTCACTTCGTTTGCGAAGAAAGTAAAATACATTTTCACTGCAATTTACACAACAGAGTTGCCGCCAACTAATTTTTTAATTTTCAACCTGAGATCAGTGTTTCAGTTGCTCGGTTTTCTGCCAAGTCAAACATTTCGGAGCATTTTTCAACGATAATCAATATCTATTTACTAAATCAAATGACAGAAAATACATAATTCTAATATTGTACGTGATATAAATAAAATATTATAACAAGTTTTGTCAGCTAACTATTTTATTGCTCAATAAAATTGTGGAATGTTTTAACTGTTTGGCTGTTGGGACCGATTACCTTAGACTTAGAAAAAAAGAAATATTTTTATGCTCTAGAGTCTAGACCATAAAATACGATTTTATGTCGTTTACGCCCGACATAAAGGTGCAGTTTTTGAGCATGAGAAGTGAAAAAAATATGAGACCTAATGTCAAATACACCAAAAAAATTTTTTTCTCTTTGAATGCTTTTTGAATAGTTTTTAACATTTCCAGTACTTTTTATCATAACAACAATTTGTTTAAATTATTTATTTCAATTGTTTTTTTAGGTACAGGTTATTTCGTCAAGTCTATTCGTATTTTCTGATTGTCAGGCAAAAGGTGTGGTAATATTAGAACACATTGTGGTAGCATTGTAATCGAAAAAAAGGTTGATTATCTCTGAAACCAAGCCGAATCCAGGAAATTTTATATAACATTAAATACTCTAAATATGGTCTGGAATCCAGCATTTAAATCTTTCGGAATGCTCACGAGCACCGTGTATATCGCCGGGGATAGTGCGTAGCTGCCAAAGCAGATAGAGTTCAAATACCAACAATTAACACTCAAATTGATCCTAATTGAATTTGTTAGCTATGCGGTATTGCACTATCCCCGACGATATGCGTTAAGTTCATTGATTTAAAATCAAATATATAAGGTCCTAATTTATTCGTTGCAGATATTTTAACGCATGATACTTTACATTAAAATAATTAACTTTAAATATAAATTAAGAAATCTTTTCATGTAACTTTTTTGATTTCATTTTCCTAACAAAAAAAATAATTACAATTTCGTCTAAAAAAAATCATCATGTGCACTATCACATGTCACATTAACACTGTCTGTCATGTCATCAAACGACACAATCCAATTGAAAATAACATGACATTGACAATCAAGTATTTAATTTATCGACGTGAAGTGGCCAGTGCCCATTAAGGCGAGGTAAGCGTGGAATTCCCGGTTGTTTTTATCAGTTTTCTTAATAATACTACTTCCTTATGAAGTAAAACTTACATATGTTACATTTAAGAACTTGATCTATCACGCATTGATTAGTACCTTTTACTTAAATAAACTTAGCCCTGTAGAAAACGACCCCAAACGTAGGTCTAATCTCTGCATGAAAACTCATTTTGCCACGGAACAACATAACTTTACCAGGAAAAAAATATATCAGAAGAAACGTCAAAGTCTGTGTCAAAGGTATTCGAGATGAAATAATTAATATTGTAAGAATTATATTTCATCATACAAAATATGTGAAATTGTGCTCCCGGATCGTACTTGCGGTCATCTTTCAGTCCCAATTGGGACCTGTCGGAGGGAGGACGTACGTCAATTTTGCGCACCGCTGTCGTCAACCAAACTATCTTTAAGATTGGTGTGATAACATATAAAAAAAAGATATCGTCACTGGGGCTTCGGAGACTGAATAAACATAAGTGGTGAGTGACTAAATTAATAGAATTATGTTAATCAATATATTAAACCAAAACAATAACAAACATATTACACAGTATAGACAAAAACAGTAGGATGACTACTGGTGATAAGACCATGACACATTTTGACATGACGAAAATAGTGAAATAATTAAGAATGGTACCTACTCGTATCTATTAAAAATAGAATTTTATGTCCATAATAGTTCGTTATCATCCAATATTTTTTTTAAAACACAATTTATTTTGGAATTCGAATTATTTTATGAAATGTTTTGCAAGCAGTCGCACTATATTGATTTAAACTTTCACGATTATCACTCATATTTTAAATACAAACGGGTCCTATATCCTGACGTTTCGGGCATGACGTTACACCCGTGGTCGCAGGCAGACACGAGTATCAATAAAATACTACTAATAATATACTATCAATTAAAAAAGATTATGGAAAATAATGCAATTTGTTACAAAACATACCGAGAATAGTAAATTTCGTTTCAAGTTCGAAAAAAAAAAGTTTTAGAGGAGTGGAGATCAAACTGAATTACTCTTTGGAGACAATAAAATTTGGAAAAATGTTACAATAGCGTGTTCTTCCACTCACGTCTTCAACTATAGAATATCACAATTAAACCATCCTTTCTTAACTTAATTTATGGGGCCAACCCAATATCGAGAATATTAGCTCTTCTGTAGAAAATATCAACATTATGTAAATAAAATTTTTACTTCAACCACTTCTGACTTCTGACTAAAATGTCCAACTAACTTCATTGAGTAACTTGTGTAACTTGACAATATGAGAAAATATACTTTTGGCATATCGAGCTGATTTGCAGCGAACAAAAATTTATTATTTTATTCATCACTCATTAACAAACCCCGGATGACGGGAGCAAAAATGCGTTTGTCACTAGTGCTTAGTTAAATATCGACTATTCTATCGACATCCATACCAACATTTTATGAATTAGAAATGTATTGATCAACAGTAATTTATGCAACCGTACGTAATCAGTGGCATGGCGATCTAAAATTGACAAACAATAATATGTCAACAATACCTAGTACCATAAGACAGTTACAAAACCAAAATTAAAGCCTAAAAAGAAGCTTGAATGTCGTTCAGAATTTCAAAGTGCACTTGTTAAGATTACATTTACATCCCCAAGGCGAAATTTTTCACAAAAAATATCATAATGTGTTGACTAAAAAAATTGGTGAATTCATATAATGACCGGTCCTGCGCCACCCGCATCCAGCGGACTCCTGCGACTTCCATGAGGTCCTCAGTCCATCTTGTGGTGTGCCTTGCCTACCCACGCTGCGCTTTCCAGTAGTGGCCGCCACTCGAAAACCTTTCCTTCCCAACGGCCATCGGTTCTACGTACAATGTGCCCCGCCCACTGCCACTTCGGTTTAGCGAGTTGAAATATATAGGTTACTTTGGTTCTGCTGCGGATAGCTTCATTTCTATTACGTTCTCGCAAAGAGACTCCTATCATAGCCCTCTCCATTGTCCTTTGGGTGACTTTGAGCCTTCTTATGAGGCACATTGTAAGCGACCACGTTTCAGTATTAGATGTTATTACTGGCAAGACACTAATTAAAGACTTTTGTATTCAAGTACTGCCGAATATTGAACGAAGAGATGTCGTAACTTCCCGAACGCTACCCAAGATGGATTCGAATCTTTCTCAAAAATATGTGACATGCTCTTACTAAAGTCGTATTAGATTGCGGCCTTCGTGGTATACGATATTACTGACGGTGACTGAACCTTTCCCTATCACATAGCACATCATCAGTCCATCTCAGTCCACTGCTGGACATAGGTCCCTCCTATTACTTATGCGTATGAATGAATTAGGAGGCAATCCCCATAATCGCCACGTTGGGCAAGCAGGTTGGCCATTGCAGTAGTGTGTTCACACTGACGACGCTGTTGCCCATCATCAATCTTCTATAAATTAACGTTCAGTCGACTCTTCCGATACCCACGGGAAGAATTGGGCACCACTCTAAATCTTTTGTTACTTACAAATGTTTTTTTACTTCCGTCACCACGCGGTAAATCTCGGCCCTACCTCACTGGGTTGAGTTTTGCAGTACCCCTGCTTTACTTATGGAGATCAGTTAAAAATGCAATTACGTATATGTTTCAGATATTTGAGTAAAAGGATACATCCACATATATTAATTTAAATATTTGTACATGATTAGGGACGTGTGGTGACGGCCCACTCCTACTCCTGCGTGTGTCGTAAGAGTCGACTAAGGGATTGAAGTGTCACTGACCATTATTTGATAAAAGATTGATGATGGGCAGCAGCGTCATCGTAAAGGACACATTACTGCGATCGCCAAACCGCTTCCCCAGCGAGGCGAATATGGGCATTTACCTCCTAATGCGTCTATACGCATAGTTAATAGGAGAGGCCTACGTCCAGCTAGACTATCATCGGCTGATGACGTGATTAGGGATGTAGGTTCCGTTTTCACTAATTTATACCAGTGATTTTCATATCTCAACATACCTGCCAGATAATACATAACTGAAGTCATGATCGCCTTAGTAATAGTAACAGCCTTAGTCCAGTCACACACGCCGGCCGAAGTGAGTGCTTTAAATCGACACGAGTTACGAATTTCGTTTCCGCACGTGTATCGTACGTTTTTCAGTACATATGGCCCTCCGAAGATTTCGACCTGACGTAAAATTAACCGCTTCTGGCACTAGCGAAAATGCACCATCTGTACTGAAAAATAAGCTTTTCATAAAAAAATTGAATGGAAAAATATACGAATGACTACAGTTGCTACAGGGAATGGCGCCCATTATGTTACATTTGCATAAAGGGTAAATTCATAAAAAAATTAAAAAAAAATTGTTGATAAATGTGATCTATTATCTGTACCAATGATATGGTACATATTTATTGTAACGGTGAAAAAGTAACCCTGTATAACACAGATAAACTTCATCATGTACAGTGATCGTACTAATAATGTGGATGACGTTAAATCACCTATAAAATGTTTTCAAAAAATATTTTTACTAAATTTGCCACTTATTATTTATCAACCTCTTTAATTAAACGAAAGTGTCATTTGAAATAAGTAAGTTGAGTACATAATGTCGTTCTTTTACTAATGTCGAATTTACGAGAATATTGTTATTATTTACCCTTTTTGGAGATACGTGACAAAAACATGTACGTGCTGTGATCAAAATATACTAAACATTCAAATGCATTTTGGAGATAACACAATATATCAGAAATATAGAGCCAAAGAAAACGCAAATAGTATTAAAGACTGTATCGTTTATTATAAATACAAGTTTGACCTGGTCTAACTATTGAAATATGTATTATTTTGCGTTTCTATGTTCTGAGTGTATGGTGTATATGTAATGTATGGCTACTTTCCAAGGCTTTATCGTGCTATAAATATTGCCTATCAAACGTTTTTCGGACAAACCTATACAGCTGAATGTAAGACTATTTCAGCGACTCCATGGTACTATTTTAAGAAGCAATAGGTCAAGATGCTGCCCGAGTATATTATCTAAACGGAGTCTTCATGATTCCCCAATCAGGCATACAACAAATAAAATGTGGTGGATTTTATGTTTTACATAAAATCGGATTTTTACACAACGTTTTAGATGCCATTCACTTTCTTATGCGTGCGAGAACAGCGAAGCAGCTATAAAAATCAGCTATACATAAAAGCCTTAATGAAACACCATGGGCTTGATCCATAGTTAAAACAGGTGGATATAAATGCTCCATGACAGTTACATTAGATGTCAAAGTCAAATACACGTAAGCTACATACCATATTCTCATTAAAGTATCCTTTCACAAATTCAGGTAATTTTTTTGGGCAATATAAGTGCTATGGCAATATCTAAATATTTGACATTACGAAGCACATGAAAGCATGTCTTTCAAAGTACGATTTTTTTGTGTGTTATGTCGTCTTTTTCGCAAAACGTAAATTTTCTTGTAATAAATTTTCTTTCATCATCATCATCATCATCACATCAGCCGAAAGACGTCCACTGCTGAACAAAGGCCTCCCCCAAAGATTGCCACAATGACCGGTCCTGCGCCACCCGCATCCAGCGGACTCCCGCGACCTTCACCAGGTCATCGGTCCACCTTTTCCAAATTTTCTTTACTTGTCCGAAATATTTTTTATGCTTTACGTCGAGTTTCTAGGATGAAATGTGTACCTTATTAAAGCAGTAATTAGACACATGTATGTTTTTATATAAAAATGTAATATAAAGAAATATGGCTAAGTAAAATATAATTAATGATACACCCTTTAATATAGGCCTCACAAATTTTATGATAGCAGCAAGTATATTTAGTATACCCTGAGTGCAACTACAAAATACAATCAATACATCTTTCATCCTGTATAAATGTAATGGATTTACTCGCGATTATTATATTACTTTGTGAGATATGCAGCACGGAAGCTTAAATAAAAGCATTATCCTATATTCAAAATTAGGTACAGTCAGCAGCAGATATACCTGAGCGGGCAAGGTGTCCAAGAAGTCATGTACACTTAAATCGTCAGAAAAATATGAACATCTAAGTTATCATTTTCACATACGCTTTCAGTTCGTCACATATGAGTATGGCCGCCAATTATTGTACATTTGAAAAAAAGAAACTGTCCCATTAATATAGAGTACTATATCTCAATAATGTTATCTTACTTAATGATAGTCGTTAGTGGATTTTGGTGCGCAAACTAATGTTTTTATTCAGAAAAGTTATTAAATTCATTTTGTTTGCAATTTTACTAACACTTTGTATTTTTTTTGAAAGTGTTAATTTTCGTTTCCATACAAAAATCGTGTGTCCTACCTAAGACATCTCATAATTTGAGGTCATGAAAATGCAGAATTGTTTTTTGGAACCTGTAATCTTTTTGGCATTTCTAAATTAATGTTTTAATTTGCAATGATACAATTTAAATTATTTAAATTAAAAACAATGAAAATAAATACAAAACTTATTAAAATATCGTGTCTCATTTTTCAATCCCGAATGATACCTCACGTAAGTTACCTCAAATACTACGAAACTATCAGAATTTCCGGGTAACGACGATATTTTTTTAATAACGGCATCACCACCTTCAAGTTATGCAACTTGAGGAAAGAAATCGCCATTTTGTTTTCTGTGATAGTGCCCTTCAAGGTGATCGACGCTTTTGTCTCGGGAAGTTTTAATATTTTTCAGCGAGAATATGCAAGGTAAGAATGCAGATTTACTATATTATTTATTTTATGTGTGTTTATAGACAATTTCTTTCAACAATCAAACTCTTCGGGGTCCTACTACTTCAAAACCCATGACGAAAATTGCTGTTTAGATTATGTCTGCATGTGTTATTGATTCACGAATGATACGTGTGTTACCATATGTGTTACGTAACATTCGTGATCGATTGTTAAGAGTAGTGTACACTGCAAAATCCAACATTAAAAGGTTAGACAATCGTCTTTATTGTGCGAAATGTGATTTTTAAGCATTTTTAAAAATTCAAAAAGACTCAATAGGAAAAAAAATCGTGTATAAGCCAATTATTGAACAGTTTTTATTTATTTATTTTTGATGATCAGATACTTATTTTATTTTTTACATATGGATATATGAAGAGGAGTAATAAAGTTAGTTTAAATAAATTATATATGAAAATAACATAAGTTACGGCACATATTCTTAAAAATGAAACCTACTTTGGTAATTGCTGATTTTCTAACTAAGTGGCTAAAATCGGCTTGTACAAGTTATTATATCTCTTGACTTTGTTTCTCCATTTGTAAAGTAAATATATAAGCGTTCGTTTTAAATTCCCCAAATACCGGTGCTAAATACTTATTGTAATTTAATATTAAAATTATTATGCGATTTACATTTCAATACAATATTTTTTATTGCATATAAAACACGTGATACAGATTACAGGGAATAAAACAATTTAAGTAAAAAGTGCCCTTTAGTGCTTGGTCCACTTAGCAATCTCATTTCATTGTTCTTATGAATAACGACAGATATATTTATACATGATCGACCACAGACGCTTATTTTAAAAAAAATTGGCAAACCGTTTAAAAAAATATTTTATTTGTCTATTTAGATGGCATTATCTGCGGCGGAAAAACAGAAGCGGTACCGAGAGCGGATGCGAGCAAACAACCCAGAAATTTTTGGTCATATGAATACTTAATATTTTAATAAAATAAACGGTTCATTATGATTACATATTGTTTTATTACATTTGCATTGTATTAACTTTTGCCTACTTCTCATTTATTTTTACAATAAAAAACCTGGTATTTTTTAGGATTTTTCTTAACCATGTGTACTAAGCCTAAGAGAGTTCACTAGTGTTACCTACTTCACGTATGTTACCGTGTGTTACAAATTCACGACTGTTACTGTACAATTTTTCGCGGCCGTACTCATATATCTTAATATTCCAGTTTTTCTTTAACACGTACACGGTTATTTAATCACAATGTCAATAACGGTTACAAAGTCAGTGGTAACTAAGCACTCAAATTTAAGCAGTTGTCATTAATATCTACACGCACTGCCAATCACATACTTCAGCAGCCAAGGTGCCACCCGTTGCTTAGCAGTTGTTATTTCAATGGTAACTAAGCACCAACATTTTATGTGAATAACTTTCAATACTGTAATTTTTCATTCTGTAATTAGTTCGTTGAATGCAGTTTTTGCAATCTAAATGGCAAACGTATTTTCCTAGCTAGCTTCGTCACCTACCGCTGAACAGCTGCAAAGGAACTTTCTCTGTCACTTAAATTAGGGTATAATAAGAGTGACCATAACAAGTTCTTTCGATTTGATAATTTCGGATTTCGCGGTAGCGGTCCTGAGGGCTTATTGCGAGCTACGCACGAAGTTTTGCCTCTTTGTCACACTTACGTTCGACATTGTAAGTGCGAAAGAGAGAGGCAAAACATCGTTCGTGGTTCACAATAGGCCCGTTTTTTTTTTTTAATGCCACGTCGGTGGCAAACAAGCATACGGCCCGCCTGATGGAAAGCAATCACCGTAGCCTATGGGCGCCTGCAACCCCAGGGGTGTCACATGCGCGTTGCCGACCCAATAAGAACTTGTACACTCCTCTTTTGAAGAACCCCATACTGTAGGCCAACGGGAAAACCTCGGCAGCTCATTCCACAAACTGACCGTCCGCGGGAGGAAGTTCCTCTGAAACCGCACGGTGCGCGACCATTTAGGTTGCAAGGTGTGAGGATGAGCGCCCAGTCGGTGGCGAGCGGTGCGATGATGAAAAGTGGACGTTGGCATCATGTCGAACAGTTCTTCAGAGCACAACCCATTGTACAGACGATAGAACACACATAAGGAGGCGAAGTCTCTCCTTAGACTTAAGGGTTCAATATCGCCTGTGAGTCTGGGATCGTCGACTATTCGGACAGCTCGTCTCTGAACCGAGTCAAAGGGTGCAAGCTGGTATACAGGTGCTCCTGCCCAGAGGTGACAGCAATACTCCATATGGGGTCTGACTTGTGACTTATATAACAGAAGTCTTTGCCCCGGAGTAAAGTATCCCCTCGCTTTATTGAGCACACCGAGCTTTTTGGATGCCAGCGTAGCTTTTCCCTCTAGGTGACATCGGAATTGGACGTCGTTGGAAATGTCGACTCCGAGGTTATAACTTATCCCTCTGGTTATCACTTATAAAGAATATTTGATCCATATGTGACAAGGATTGCTTTGACGTCTGACTGACTGACAACTCACGAAAGCAGTGCAGACTTGTCACTGCATACATCTATCTCAGGTTATGGCAAACTATTCAAAATGGATACATTTCTTTAGAATATTGAAATATGACTTATATTTGTAGTAACATATTTTTAGGTAATAAATGAAGGTTGCAGGAGTACATTCATTCCGGACCTAATAATTATCAATATGACGTCAGTAGGTAACGTCAATATTTCATTGCAAGTTTGAGAAAAATAAAATGAAATGAAACAGATAATAAACATAAAACATTTTATTTTCAAAAATTGAATGTTTCATACAAGCTTTTTTCACTGGAGGAGCGTTGGTGGCCCACCACTAAGGCTTTCATTCCGAAGGTCGTGGGCTCAAATCTTGTCGGCTCGTACCAATGAGTTTTCAGAATTTATGTACCGTACCTATGTACGAAATATCATTTGACATTATTTACCAGTTGCGTTTCGGTGAAGGAGAACATCGTGAGGAAACCGGACTAATCCCAATAAGGCTTAGTATACCCTCTGGGTTTGAAGGTCAAATGGCAGTCGCTTTCGTAAAAATCTAGCACCTACGCCAAATCTTGGGACTAGTTGTCAAAGCGGGCCCTAGGCTCTCTGGCCGTGGCAGAAGCCGGGGTAACGAAAAAGCAGGAAGAAGAAGACAAAGTATTGTCGCTGACTGTGCTTTACTTCCCACGACCAACTTACACATATCGAGACGAGTCTAAGAAACCCAAACACAATGGGGTTTGGTTGTTTCATCACAAAGTTCCTATGGCTACCTTCCAGTTCCACCATCAGATCAGCTCTTTGTCATAATAATATTGCATTGTCATCAAATTTAAGCAGCTCAATCTAAAATCAGGAAATGGTTCAAATTTAACTTGCAAGATTCGATCATAGACAACGGAACTGAAAACTAAGTTGAAACTAAATTCTAAAAACTTGTAAAAAGAGAAAAGTAAATAATTTATCCTAAAGTTGACTAAGAAGCACCTGTCAAATGATTGAAGAGAAAAATGTGAGATAGATGTATGTGATGACAAGACTGTACTGCTTTCGATGATTGTCAAAACAGTTACTTAAAATAAGTATAGCTATTTTTCAATCAATATTCAACCATATTTGTACCATACAACGTCTATTTTTCCTTCTTGTTCAGATATATTTGCCTTATTGACTCCTTAGATACCAGTGGTTTTTTAACAGCTGAGGTATCAATGATGTGTTGTATGTTAAGAAATTAATGAAAATCGACTGTTAAGATATTTGTGACTTGTTAAGCGCTCACAAGTAAATACTATCATGACAGTCAACAACTTTTTGAAAGTTTAAATGTTAACCTCTCTTTGGACACCTCGAGTGTATAGTGACTTCTGATGCTGACTGTACGTTATTTTTGCGTCATTTGCATGATTAGTTCGACCCCTGATCATCGTGTATAATAATATACTTTTTTTGTGGACAGTCCTTATTTCAAAAATTTTGAAAATCAGCATGTTTGCATCATTTTTTATGAAATTGTACGCCTGATACGCTTTATAGGACTGCGGATCTCTAACGAGTTTCGTATTAAATATTAATGGGATAGTCTCGCATCCGTGTATTTTCTAAATTTACCGTCTACTTTACACATGGCTTGCTAGAGCTTGCCAGATTATAAATTAATCACTTATATTATTATTATGTTACACTATGTCGTTTCGATTCACACTAGTCACATAGTTGTAGTACTGTAAATATTTTCACTATGAGTATTACAGTATCACATCATCATTGACGGCGACTGTCACGGGTATTAGCGGAGGTTGGATGACGCTTAAAACTAGCGTTGGGAGGTCAAAGAATATGGCCTTAAATGGTACGTAAAAGAAGTACTAGAATCTGTTCAATGAGTTTTCATTTAATAATCACATAAACAGGGTGTTTTTACGTAGCACATTTGTTTTTCCGTTTTCTCCAAAAAAACATCGTAAGAGCTATAATGTTTCACGGTTTAATATACTCCAGAGACCGAGTACTGTCAGCTGTAAAAATATCTGCATCTAATAAATTAAGACCTTATATACCTACCTAAGCTGTATGCTAATATTGCTAATGTCTCCAACTTCGATAAATAGCATCTAAATAGCAGATACCAACATTCTCTGCTATACAATTTGCTTACAATTTTACCTAATACAATTTTCTTTTTCAAACATGCAAAGCAAATTATCCGCCCAACTTTCAGATGTCGTCAAAAACGCGTTCTAATTTCCAAGCCCAATCTCGAAATTAAACTTTAATCTCATAATAATAAGGAGCCCGCAAAATTGCATCAAAATGTACAGCTACTTCCCCTCTTTTCTAGTATCAAGATTGGTCGAAATCGCCGTCTTGCTACCAATTTAACTAAGTGGTTTTCGGTAATTTGACAGTTGAAGGAAGGGTAGTTACTGCGTGACTACCATGATTACCTACGTTATGTTGTTTCATTATGGTTGATGTATTTGTTATTGTTGGACGTCGAATTTGATCAGATAATTCCTTACCCTTATTTTCGGTTAGTTGATAAATATCTGAGTGCTATTACATTATAATAGGCATAACCATATAAAGCAACTATTGTTGGCATATACACGACGTTATACTATGTTATATAAAATAAATTAAATAATGTAATAGTACAATCAACAACACACCTGTGAACACAGGCAAAGTGCCAAAAATATGTAAACAGAACTTTATTGCCTGGACATAAAGGTGTGTATACATATTTCTGGCACTTTGTCTGTATTCACAGCTGTGTTGTCGATAGTACATTGTGCATCAGAGGAGGTAGGAGAGTGTTAGAAGCCCGACGCCGTTAGACGCCGAGGGCTTTTATGACTCGAGTTAAACCACTAATTGGAGTTCGAGGCCAAAGAATTTACGAAAATATTGCCACAACAATGAAATGTTCATACAATATTAAATCCTTATTTTCTAAAAACAGACGTGGAGATATCTTATTTATTGGTAATTTTAGTTATTTAATTTATAGAAACAATATTATTTACTTATTTTCACGTAAATATAAATATTTTTATAAAAACTTAATTAGCGGCAATTATTAGTAACAATGTTGGTATTGCGCTGGTATCACCTCAGGTGTTAATAACATTTGGTACAGCAATTTAACTACACATAAATTAAAACCCTATTTCTGCATACGTTTAGAAAATTGCAGAATAATACATTGTAGCGTGCTTTACGTTCACATTTCGTATTCGTAAAATTCCTTTGACTTACAAATTTCTTTGGCAGTGCTATAGTTCTCCATTTAAATTATCATAGAGATCTAACGTTTTGTTTTCTTCCGTAGGTTGTTAACAAGGTGACCCACTTGGTTCAGCCATGTTTAGCTTCGGTATACAATCCATCATCAAAAAATTATTTCCAAATCAAATATACTGGGTGAAATGTTATAAAACACAATGATACAAAATCATATTTTCTGGACCTACTCATGATTACAGTCAAGTTTTACTATGGGACCAGCCTTGAAAAAGTTACCACAAAATTTACGTCTCCATACATATTGTGAAACCAGCTGTCGCTAGTTACAATCGAGTTATCATTAATATGTATGTACAAAAAAATAATAAACATTGATGGTTGGAATTGCAACGCTTTTGAATGTGTATAGGTAGGTAGTTATTATGTATAATTTTATCCACTAGATCATACGTTTCTTAAGAAAGAGCTTTATCGGGTCGATATCATGGACAATAAATCTGGTATGATTGACCTACATGTATTTTATAGGTAAAATAGGTATAAGCAAAGAGCTAGTTCTATAACTACACAACTTCGTTACATACTGTAACTAGTTGCATTTTTTAAAATAGGCTTTGAAACGTTGGCTCTTATCATTTTAAGTTCTTTACAAGAAAATTTTGTCATATCAATGTTATTAAAGAGAAAAAAAAAGTTTTTAGGTATTTACGTGTTTTTAAGAAAATCCTAGTTGTGACCTAGATTGTATTAAACAAAAAGGCGTACAAACATTAGAGGTATATAATGTTTTTATTAGGAAAAATTTTAAATAAATAAATTAAATAACAAAAAGGTTGTGGAAACCTGAAAAATTTATTTGACAATGACATAAGAGACTTTGATAGATTTGACAATAACGCATCTGTCGTAGTTTCGTTGGCCTCGAACTCCAATTACTGGTATAGTATTCCGCTTACCGACCGTGATGCATACAATGTTTTTCATCACACTTGCCGACAAAAAAAATAGTTTAAGACATAATATTATTAAATGACGTGCGGACATTTCTATTACTCCCTAGGGAATTTCACTTTTCTATTACTCCCGCTACGCACGCAAGCAATGGTGTGCGTAGACAGCAAGTGTGATGAAAACAATAATACAACTATATTAATTAGAACGGGATTGATAGTCTATCTCGCGGCGGCATACTGTCACCAATCATGTGCTTAAAGGTGCCTTTAGACCAAACGAGCATTCGCTATTCTATCCCCCACTCTACGAAATCAACGAATCACGTTTTGTGTAACGATCGAATTTCGTAGAGTAGGGAGTTAGAATAGCGAATGCTCGCTTGGTCTGAATGCACCTTAACACTATAGCCACAACTGTAAGCCCATGGTCCCTTATGCCGCGGCCACGACGTTGGTCTAAGGCGACCGGCTTAGCGGAAAACCATACGTGCCAGAGGGAGTACCCATATCGGCATCCCGCTCGAACTTATAGATTCGCTCGCCGCTGGTCGCCTTAGACCAATGTCGTGGCCGGGCCTTTAGCTCTATACGTAACGTTTAGATCCTCGCCAATAGGCCAGTTTTGCTTGCGTTTTATGGAGCAAATCTATATAGCGTCGTATAGTGTATTACCTGGTATAAATGCTACAGTTGTAAGCCCATGGTCCCTCAGCTCCATACGTAACGTTTGGATCCTCGCCAATAGGCCAGTTTTGCTTGCGTTTTATGGAGCAAATCTATATAGCGTGGTATAGTGTATTACCTGGTATAAATGCCACAGTTGTAAGCCCATGGTCGCTTAGCTCCATACCTAACGTTTGGATCCTTGCCAATAGGCCAGCTGTGCTTGCGTTTTATGGATCAAATCTATATAGCGTCGTATAGTGTATTACCTGGTATAAATGCCACAGTTGTAAGCCCATGGTCCCTCAGCTCCATACGTAACGTTTGGATCCTCGCCAATAGGCCAGTTTTGCTTGCGTTTGATGGAGCAAATCTTTATAGCGTCGTATAATGTATTACCTGGGTCGCGTTTTATAAAGTTACAATTTACAATTTCGCTGTTTGCCTCTCTTTCTAGCCAATATGTGAGTGCGTTAGAGAGGCAAACAGCGAAATTGTAAATTGTAACTTTATAAAACGCGACCCTGGTATAAATGCGACAGTTGTAAGCCCGTGGTCGCTTAGCTTCATACGTAACGTTTGGATCCTTGCCAGTAGGCCCGCTTTGCTTGCGTTTTATGGAGCAAATCTATATAGCGTCGTATAGCGTATTACCTGGTATAAATGCCACAGTTGTAAGCCCATGGTCCCTCAGCTCCATACGTAACGCTTGCGTCCACGCTAATAGGCCAGCTTTGCTAGCACAGTATGGGGCGAAGCCGGGCAATGGATGCAATCCGCAGTGACTTGCCACGTTTATGATCCGTGGTTTTAGACCGTTCTGAAAAAAAAAATAGTTTTACCTTGTAGATAAAATAGAAATAAAAATTACATTACGATAAAGGTGCGAAAAAAATAGAACATTAAAGGGAGTGTTTTGAACGGCCACGATTAACGAATTTCCTTTTCGCACAGCATGCATCGTACGACGTTTTTCAGCACAGATGGCCTTCGAAGTTCCGAACTGCTAAAAATTAACCTTTTCGCACTACCGCGTAAAAAAAACACCATCGTACAGTCAGCAGCAGATATTCCTTAACGGATAGGGTGTTCACTTAGCAATAATAGTAAAAAAATTTATTATGGTAACAATTTTAGGACATATTTAAGTACATTTAGATAACTTTTACTCAAAATTAGAGCAATAAAATTATCCATACAAAATAATTCGGCGCGCAATGTAGAGCAACACACTCAAGTTAAACGCTCATTGACAGCTAATTTCAAAGGCAGATGACATAACTGCCATATCAATAATAACATTAATAACAAATGTTTGTACCTAAATTGCTGCACCGAAAACGTTAAAAAAATTCTGTTGGGTCGTAATTAAGTGTAACTAAAAAAAAACTTCGTAATCGTAATGATTACACTGATGATTCCATGTCTGGTTTAATTGATCGCCCTTATTAGATTTACATACACGCGGTATATCGATCTAGACCCGTCCTATAAAAAAAAACTTAGGGCACGATCCTGGAGATGTCACAGCATACACAGTCAAAGACAAAATAAGGTGTACCTACACAAAAATATGTCCCAGTGCACTCTAATTCTGTGTAATATATTTATGAGCGGATTCTTTCGATACTTATTTTTACACTTGACTGCACAAAAAAATCAGTTGAATTGAGAACCGTTTCCCTTTTTTGAACTCTGTTAAAAATCCCTTAGTAACTGCTCTGACTATGCGTCACTATCAACGTCATAATATAACTTGCAACGCAAGCTTATAATAACACTTGTGTTTTCATTATTCTTTGACACACATGTACGCCCACATTCTCGCCACTATTATATACCATTAACACCCGTATTCAACAATTACATAGAGGTCAAAATGCAATGAATAAGCAGCTGAAGATACTTATTACCTTGAAATATTGACCGCACGTGGCTGATTCGGTTGCCATGTTTGACTAAGCATAAGTTTGTATCAGCAAAAGTTTGTTTAATTTCATTGACAGTAGGTATTTTATGCTTAGTTTGGAAATATAGTTTTTTGGCCCCTACACAAAATCAGATATCATAAAACCACCCAATTATGATCCAACACTGCTTCTATGGTCCACAATTTCAACTCCTAAACAAGCATCAGTCCAATCTTCTTTTTGGCTTTATCCAACTTTCTTTTATAATTAATGAGTAGTTTTTGCCTATGAATAGTACGATTAATATAACAATTACACCTAATGGAAGTTATTCGATAATTTCAGGGAAATTGCAATACAACTTCAAGTTAAAAAGGATTACATCTCTCCTGTAGATAATTACATTTTGCCCAACTTCGACGCCTAGGTATACAGGGTGGAACGGAACGACGATCTTTCCCGCTACCGACCAAGTCTACCAACAATTACGATGAACTTGCAGTATAGTACCAACATCCAAATATCTTTAAAAAAAATTAACCCCTCATACAAAGTGACTGATTAGTTAGAGCTCAATGGTATGGAAAAGTTAATTTTCGATATACGTTTTTGATGTTGGTCCCATACTGAAAGTTCATCGTAATCGTTGGTAGACTCGGTCGGAAGCGGGAAAGATCGTCGTTCCGTTCCATCCTGTACATTATACATCCCACAATTGGGCACAGGCATCCTCAGCTTTGTTGGCCAAGCGGGTTAGGAACTTCACATAGGTACATCTCAATTCTTCTCGAATGTAAGCATGTAGTCACGATGTTTTTGTTCACCGAAACCTATCGGTAAATACTGTCAACTGATATAATAGAGTTCCGAAATACTCATACGCCGAGCCTCGATGCAAACTTGCGACTCTTCGGCCCTCAGGATCAGCTTGTATAGTTACTAAGACGTTGTTAAACATTCAAGAGAATTGTTTTCTCGCAGCTCGGCCTCCGGCCTCGCGGGCTGCCCGATCCGAGCCTTCGGCCTTACGCGGTCTGTGGTCTTCGCTGGGGCTTATATTAAGACAGTTACGAAGATCGATCGTCAGAATCACTCGCCCACTCCCTGAAAGGGTTTATCTTACATCGGCGGCGCTCTTTCGAAGTTGCGGCAGAAAAGCAGACACCACCCTCATGGAGCCAAGCAGGTTGACATCAACAGTACTGTCTATCATAGAGCCAGTCTGCCACTCGAAGTCGCCTATGGTCATTATTCCAGCATTGTTGACAACCGCGTACAGACCTGGAATTTTAGATAATATGGATTACGACCGCCGTACGTAGCCAAGTGATGAAGTCAGTAAGAATACATTTGTCACCACCTGCCAATAATGGCATTCATGAACTATTTTAAAGGGCATAAAAAATCCGTTGACATCTTTGACAATGTGTCCAATTTCTGCTGATAACAGAGCACCCGCGTCAAACGTAATTGTTTCTTAAGCGATATATGCGTCTAATAAAGGGTTCAGAGATTAACCTTGCCAACTAAGTAATGCTTGCAATTTTACCGCGAATCGCATCTAATTTAAAATTCCATTCAACAGTGCAACTGATCCTATGAGGTATATAATGCAATTTTCAAGAATAGTCACGCAGGATGTTCTTAGACATCATAGGGAATAACCGCGTTTTTAACACGCGTTAACTTTCTACCCGGCTCGCTCGCGCCAATACGAAAGTACGAGCGGGATGGATAAAAAATAAACGCACGTTTATAAAGGTGCGTTCAAACCAAAAGAGCATTCGCTATTCTAACCCCCCACTCTACGAAATTCGATCGTTACACAAAACGTGATTGGTTGATTTCGTAGAACGGGGGATAGAACAGCGAATGCTCTTTTGGTTTGAACGCACCTTAACGAAGTGGCAGCTCATGGTAGGGCTACGGTAGCCGTACCATGAGTTGAAAAATAAAGGATACGTTAGGTTTTACTCGATACGTAATGCATTTTATGGCTCTCGCACTGGCATATTAGAACAAGCGCGATGGCCTGCTTTACGTTACAAGTAAAACCTAAGGTTATCGATATTTGCAAAGTCATGGTACGTACGGCTACTGAATTCTTCCCGTGGATGTAATACGAGTCGACTAAGGAATTGAAGTGTCACTGATTCGTTTATTGAAGATCGATGATGGGCAGCAGCGTCACCATATACAGGATGGAAAGGGACGACGTTCCTTCCCGCTACCGACCGAGTCTACCAACCATTACGATGAACTTTTACTATGGGACCAACATCGAAAAATAAAAAAAAATTAACCCCTCATACAAAGTGAGAGATTAGTTAGAGTTCAATAGTATGGAAAAGTCAATTTTCCATGTACGCTTTCGAAGTTGGTCCCATACTGAAAGTTCATCGTAATGGTTGGTAGACTCGGTCGGTAGCGGGAAGGAACGTCGTCCCTTTCCACCCTGTATACATACATTACTGCGATCGCCAATCCGCTTGCCTAGCGTAGTGACAACGGGTATTTACCTCCTATCCTCCTATTGCGTCCAAACGAATAAGTAATGGGATACGCTTATGTCCAGCTGTGGGCTGATACAGGGTAGTGATGGATTGGGACGAAAACTGGAGTTACGGAGATCCAATTCGCTTGATATGGATATGGTATGGTGTGGTAGTGCTTTATGTCAGTAGCTAGAATGGTCAGGCCGGGGACCGAAAACCGGCATTTTCTCCATACAAAAGAACGGTTCTTTTTTCGTTCTTCGGTACATACCTACATTCTAAGGGAGTAATTTGAAAATTAGATTGTTGTAAATTACATAAAATATTGAGTAGTAGATACATGAAGAGTGTAAACATTTTAAGATATTGATTGGGCTATTTTAGTTAATTTTGTAATAAGGATAAAAGTTTGCGAGCGAAACTATTTAACAAGTTGGAAATAAACGCAAAACAATAAAATCTAGAATGCCGTTCGTTAAAATAAATCTCAAGTATCCCAACCAAACAGATTTATCCTCTTTCTAAATATTATTAGAGAAGTCTATTGACTATCACAATGCTATGTAGGTCAAATATAGTAAATAACTAGATATCAAACATGGTAAACAAGTGAAAGAGATAATCGTAAGATTTTCTTCTTAGGAGTTTATTTATTTTAAAGGCGAGATTACGAGAAGGGATAGGTACATTAAATTAATTTATCTTAAACCAAACATGCACGCTGTGTATAGGTAATATACAGGGTGTAAGTCTAATACGGGCGAAGCTCTTAACGGGTGTTAGTTTAAGACATAATAAGTACATTCAAATAACTTTTACTTAAAATTAGAGCAACAAAATTTTCCGTACAAAATAATTCGGCGCGCAATGTACAGCAACATACGCGAGTTAAACCCTCGTTGACAGCTAATTTCAAAAGCAGATGACATAACTGCCATATCAACAATAACAAATGTTCGCACCTACATTGCTTCTTCGATAGTCTTAAAAAAATTCTGTGGGGTCTAAATTAAGAGTAACTTTTAAAAAACCTTGTAATCCATGTTCACACTAATGAATCCCATGCCTGGTTTAATTGATCGCCCGTATTAGATTTACACACTGTATATGGATTGAAAATTTCGATTGGCTAAATGACGGATGTTGACGAGTACCTACCTAATGTAATTATTTTAGGTACTGCCTATGTTAAGCATTTAGATACATCAAGGGTAAGTATGTAAAACTAGCAACTGCCCGACGATGCATTATTCGCCATGGGTACTTTCCAAAGTAACAGAATTTAAATCAGAATATCCAAAAATCTTAGCTGTTTAAAATTTAACCTTTATAACTTTAACAATTTCAGTAAATGAGCACTGGATTTCAACCATAATGTGCGATGTTGCTTTCAAAACCGAATTATTATACCTCGAATAGACGCATTTGTAAAATATCGGTCAATCACGACTCGGAGTGCTCACATAAAGCAAAAGAAACGATAAAAAATATTAAGCAGTATTTGTACTTGGTGGTTCACCGTATGCAAACAATGTCGGTTGCCTGGCAACTCCATACTTTGATTCGGCGACCGCATGCGGCAAACGACCAAGCGCAATTGCCGCTTTATTCGCTTTAGTAATTATGGTTATAGCGGAATCTGGAGAATTTACACGATTTATAAGGCATTGGCCGTGTGGTGACGGCAGTAAGAATACATTTGTCACCACCCAATCTTCTATCAAAGAATGATCAGTAACACTACAATCCCTTAGTCGACTCTTACGACACCCGCGGGAAGAGTTGGGGTGGTGACAAATGTATTTCTACTGCCGTCACAACACGGCCCCTATAATCCTAAACATGAAGATTAAATTTACATTGAGCAAAAAATATAACTTTAGAATCCTCGATTCTTTTATATTCTAGTCTATCTGGGCAATGTTGAAATGGAGTATAATAATAGTATTAAATTATATGAAAATTATGGACACTGAAAGCAAGCTCTATTATCAATACATGACCCGTTTTCAAAAAGTCTGTACACTTGAATCACGTCGTGGTTGTAAGTTAAAAACGTAGTTTTGACGAAATAAAAATGAGCTTGTAATCAATAGAATTACCTTTTCGTTCCTACTGTGTCTTTCTGTTTTTGATCTAAATATTTAGGTTAATTAATTTTCAGTACCTACAGATGGCGCTTTTTTACGCGCTAGTGCGAGAAGTGGTTCATTTAATTCATTTTATGTCAGGTGTGATCGTCGAAATCTTCGGAGGGCCATGTGTACTGAAAAACGTTGTAAGATACACGTGCGAAAACGACATTCGTAACTCGTGTCGATTAAAAGCACTCCCTTCGGTCGTGCTTTAATTTATCTTCACTCGTTTCGAACTTCGTTTTTATCGCACTTGTTGCGTAATTTACTATTGTGTAGAGATTGTAGAGCCTAGGTAAACTCTGAAAGAATCAATTGTTTTTTTCCGGTAATTCGTCCTTTCTTTTTTTTCACGTTTTTCGGAATTTTACAGAAATAATCATTATCACTCACTATCACCGTCTGCTTTCATCCATTTCAATTGACATTTCCTGTATGACACCGAGTTCATCTTTTGCAAGTGAAAATTACACCTAATTAATATAGGTTTCAAGTGGAAACTTTCATTGTTTTTTTTTCCAAAATAATCCGAAAAAGACGACCCGTTTGAAAATAAACGGGAGTTTTCCCGGAAAATTTAAACGTTTATTAAATTACAACTCGTATTTTCAATTAAAAGCTCTAGTAATCTAAAAAAGAGTACACATCAAATAAAAAAACAATTTTAACACAACAAATAAAACCGAGGAACTTACTGTAATTAGGGTTATCCTTCAACAATCCGTCCACGTAGTCCCTAAACTTTCCAACGCTGTCCAAGCTCCTCACATCTAAAGGCTGCGGATGGACCTTCAGCCTCTTCAAAGCCTTAGCAGCCTTGCTATCCACTCCATCCAGCAAACCGGCCACTGTCACCATACCTTCCCGTGCTATTCGAGTAGCCAATGCATATCCTAAACCACTATCGCAACCCGTTATAGCAACTACTCGAGTTATGCTCATTATGCGATCGAGTTACAATTTAGATACAGGACAACTTGACAAGAAGGACGGAGCTAAACTGCGGACTGACGGGATCTCGAGTCGTATGACGAGTTTCGTTGCATATTAAAAGCGAATTTTTATGCGATTTTGACTTACAGATTTTATGTTAAGTCGGGTGAATTTAAAGTGTGAACTGTTTATCGTATTGTATCATAATTTAGTTTTAAATTTGTTTTTTTAGTCGAGTTCAGAGTTTCGAAGAATTTATTTCTCTACTTTCCATCACTGGGTTTGCAAATGCATGTTTAGTCGATGATAAAGATACGTGTACACTTTTAACGTACGTACGTACGCTATTACAATGAAATAAGGTGCTCCCGCCCGTGGTCCAACCGCTATGTCCAACTGGTTCGGCCACGGGGAAATAAAATTATCCATGGTCCAACCGATTGTACTACGAGGAAGTTAGTTTACCCGTCGTCCAATTGGTTGTACTGGTACACTAAATTTATCGGTAGTCCAATACTAGATCATACGAGTATATTTACGTGTAGGTACTAGTTGGACAATTGCCCCTCAGTTGTACTATGGGTCATAATTACATGACAGTAAAAAAAGTAATCTGACAGTTTAACCACGGATAATTTTACTTACACGTGGCACAACCAGTTGGACATAGTCGTTGGACCACGGGTCGGGAGCGCCTTACTAATACGCTATTATTAGTAAAATACATAATGCTCATTGGATTTTTTTTTGTTTTAGAACCTCATCAATTCAAATTCATTAACGCCCAGTGTGCTTTTTTGTACAGCCAAAGATTTTATACGTCAGTTTATAATTAAACTGGTATTTGATTTATGCTTCCTCTTCGAGACCCTAAAGTATGAAGTTTGTTTAGATATACATAAATGTATATAAATAAAAAACCAGCCAAGAGCATGTCGGGCCATAGCCCGACATGCTCTTGACTGGTTTTTTATATATGGTTATTTATGGTTTTTTATGCTCAGTACAGGGTTCCGTAGTTATTCGAAAACGGCTTGGCCGATTATGTTCGAAATATTTTTATTTTAAAGAATTCTATAAGCCCACTATTTATGATGACCCTTATTATTTTAAGAGGCCTGTTCAACGATATCCCACACTATAGGATTACAGCAAATTAAAATAAAATACCCACTTCACGAGTTACCTAGTGAAAAACACTAAAAAAAAATTTATTTCTACTTTTTATTCTACCACTTTGTCGGCATGATTAATAATATGTAAACTTGTACCAAATTGTAGATTTCTAACGGCCACTGAGCTATGCTGCGGATAGACAGACGGACCGACGGACAGACAGACATGGCGAAACTATAAGGGTTCCCTTTTTGCCTTTTTGGCTACGGATCCCTAAAAAGTGGACCAACCGTAACCATAGCAACGAAAGACAAGACGTACCCTTAACCATTTAATTATGATACAGCGGACATTGTTCCTATGGGAGGGATAGAAATGTAGAATCGGAAGGCAATAAAAGGGGATCACTTCGGCACGATTGGGCATAGAGATTATCCATTGATCGGAAACAATCTTGTGTCCATGGTTGACTTGTTTTGAGATGTTTTCAAGTTGAGTTTCGGCGAATTCTCGTAAACAAACAGGATCATACGATATTTATGAGTAGATACCAATTTGACGTCACGCTTCCTATTACCTACTTCTCTTCTAAAGTCACATGCGGGTGAATCAACTTTTTTCTGTCTGTTATTGCCATGGTTACGGTCGCCTGAGTCACGCTGGTTTTATGCATAATTATGACACTTATATTATGCAAATATGCATGTAGTGCATGTTTGTAGGTGGCCCATTAAGGAATGGACTTAACAACACCAGAAAAATGCATGTTTGCATAGTTTAAGTAGCATAATTTTGCATAAAACCAACATGACTCAGGCGACCGTAACCATGGCAATAACAGACAGAAAAAAGTTGATTCACCTAGGATTAATTGTCATTTTATAAATTTAAACGTTTTGAAATATTCGTTTGTAAATTAGTTTGTATTAGGTGTATTTTTAAGTAGTTATTTTTAATTTAGTTTATTTCAACTAACTGTTGGACCTCGGTAAAAAATACATATTGGACGTTATTTATATATCGACATTTTTCTTTAAGCCTACAGTTGCATAAATAACACCCGATTTAAGAGCTAAATTTACCTTCCTCATGGGTGGTCTCCCAAGAATCCCTCTCATATTTAAACTACCTGTAGTCGTACCATGAGTAGAGTTAGGAATTTTGGTGGCATTTGGTGAACAGAGAACGGTGGAGTCGTTGTTTATCTTTTTTATGATTGATTGAATAATTAATTATTCAAAAATAAACAACATAAAAACTCTTAAACAGGATTTCACCCATTACATTTTTTAAATAATTTCACCTTTAATATTTGACTACCTGTGAAATTCAGTATTTTTTCATATTATTGCTTATGATTATTACAATTATGATATTTAGGGCTTCGGGAAAACTGTAATCTCGAAAATGAAATCAGTAGACTTTCTCAAATACCAATTTTTTTAAAATTACAGTTTAATATTTTTCTAGCTTCTTAAAAATACAATTCATCTAATTTCTATAAATTCATTGATGAATCCCACTTGAACTGAACACAATTTCGTTACACTGAAAAAAATATTTAACTGAACTACTTTGGCTATTTCATCATTAACCATAATTCGGTATGGCGTTACTAAAGTTAATTTCTATTAACAAACAGGTGTGCGTATTAAAAACCAAACGGATAATGTTATTCTAAGTTGGGCTATTCGTAAATAAATGCTTGTATACGTCTTACATTAAAACAGTAAACAAATTCAAGTGTTCACATGTAAATAAACCGCTTGGTCTAATTTAAGAGTAAGCATTGACAATATGCAACAAAAACCAAGTCCTAGCTTCTAACAAAGACGATGTTATTATCCATAACATAAAATTGTTTAGATTTAACTCAACAATGATTTGCTATTATTATACATATTTTTGTTACATATAACCCGTTTTGTCTAGTAGAGTAAAACTTAATACGGGTTTGCTACTCTAGCAGACCATTCGCTTTATCTAACCAAATAAAATACAATGTGTAACCAAACGTACTTCATTATATAGACAATACTTAGCATAGAAATAACCAAACGCTTTTTTTGCGTTGCGTTACATGCATGCATGACATATGTATGTCAAGTTACTTGAATATTCCAAAATGGAAGTTGTACCTCCACCAGCAGACACCCTCGGAGACTACCTTCGGGAATGGGGATTGGGGATTAGAAGGTTACATAAGGACATTTCAAACCATGTCATGTCTTTGTAAACCAAATAATTTTAATTTCTTCATTTTCCTTGTAATCAAAGAGACTCTGAAGCTAATGTATCAAGCAAAATAATGGATTTACTCGTAAAATAATTTTGAAAAATAAATTGGTTTACAAAGATACTCTGTGCAATTAAAACCTATAAAGTGATGCAAAAAGTACTTTTGCTCGCGATTGTATTATTGATTGATTGATTATTTTGATTACTATACCGTTCTTATAAATGACTATGAATGTTTCTATTATTACAATTAATAAAGTTAATTAAAATAAATGTTTCTTTTTTTGCTCGTTTAGTATTACTTCTTTTTGGGTAATCATCGATGTGGCTTATACACCCTACTTGTAGTTAAATGAGTTGTAAATATTTAGGGCTCACTGCCTGTATAAAATCCAGTACGTCTCATCACCCAGGGGATAAGAAAGGTGACGATGAGACGTACTGGATTTTATACAGGCAGTGAGCCCTATTTACAACTCATTTGATATTTGTCTGTATATGATCCACGTATTTTTGTCATGTATAACCTATTCATTTGGTTAGAAGTAGGCAAACTATTTGGTCAAAATAATTAAACATTTGGCTGTATATGAACAACGTATTTTTGTCGTGTATAACCTATTCGTTTGGTCACATGCAGGCAAATAATTTGGTTAAATATAATGAAACAAATTGCTTAAAATAATACTCTAAATTGGTTATAGGTAACAAAAAAGTTATGTTAAACATTACTGAGCCAGTTGGTTTAGGCGTAGCAGAAAATTTGATTAAAGTAAGTTGTGAATTCAGTAAAATTTTGACAAACAGTAAATTTGTTATCAACATACAGCACGTCTACAATAACTGAATTGTAAACTAAATATAACTGAACTTATGGTAATATACAACAGACAGTTTTCACACGATATAACTGATATTGTTTAGCAATACGCAACATCAATTGTTAAGTAGAAAATTAACCGAACTGATTTTGGTAAGATATTGCCTTACTTCGCTCGTCACTTTTTTTAAGTTACAGGTTGACGAAAGTTCGGTTACCATTAACAAATTATTTTTTTCAGTGTATTATTTTAAAAGTTAATCATTTATTTAAGTAAAAAGTATCTATAACATCGACTCCACTGCTCTTTGTTAAAAAAATGCCACTGATCCTAACCCTAACCATGAGTTATTAACGCGCGTTATTTTCAATCCATCCCTCTCGTCGCGTATTGGCGTAAGCGAGCCGGATAGAAAGTAAACGCGCGTTAATAAGTAGCGGCAGCTCAATATACATCAGCTACTGTAGAAGTGTAGACGTACCATGACTTTGAAAGTATCGGTAACGTTAGGTTTTACGCGATACGTAAAGCAGGCCATCACGCTCGCTCCAATATGTCAGTGCGAGCGCGATAGAATACATTACGTATTGAGGGAAACCTAACAAATCCAGAACCAAATGAATCAGCGTTTGTTGGTCCTCTCCTCCTCTGTACAGGTTACAAGAACATTATGTAAACGTTCCCCTGAAAACCCGGTTTAAAAAAACTGGTTTGACGAACTAAACCGAAAAGAAAAGGTTTTTCGCCACGTATGTACATGATAACGGTTTGAAAATTTAACCGGTATCCGAGCCTTGTCCTTTTCTTTCCAATTCATGGCACGGATATACAGTACGGTAGCAGTCTATCGCGCTCACACTTATATATTGGAGTGAGCGTAATGGACTACCTAATGGCCTGGCCACGACATTGGTCTAAAGCGACCGGCAAACCATACGTGAGAGAGGGAGTACCCATATCGGCATCCCGCTCCAACTCATAGATTCGCTTGCCACCGGTCGCCTTAGACCAATGTCGTGGCCGCAGCATAAAGTGTCGAGTAAACTCGAACGTAAGCGTTACTTGCTTACTCGTGGCAAGCATACTTGCTTAGGAATTTGATACGCAAGTAATTTATAATAAGTGTCGACGTTTTATTTAGAATCGTTATCTTATGATACAACTCAGCTGCAATTTATAAGGTTATCGATCACTGGTAACTTCAGAGTTGGCAATATTACTTCTCTGTAGGGGCGTATCTTCTTTAATTCTGTAAAGAAACAATAGTATTATAGTTCGGGAAATATTATCTTACTTACGACCTTTTGTTTCGCATCATTAACAATAGAAAAGTGCTAAACTGCTGATTGTCTAGTAAGTGTTAACGCAAAACAAAAAGGTCGTAAGTAAGATAATAGTCGGTCAAACAATATTTCCCGAACTATACCTAGTATTACCTACTATAGAGGCCGGGACGAAAGGAGTTGCCGCTTAAAGACATATAATGGGCCTATTTCTAGCTTGTAACTTGTAATACAAGCGGAAGTCCTTATCTAATTTATAGTGCTAAAAAAGACTTCCGCTTGTATTACAAGTTACAAGCTTTTGAGAAACGAGCCCAAGGTCTTTGCACATTATGGGTGTGGCTCCACTGACGCGGAGCGGAGCGGAGCTGTGGGAGCTCAGCCAATGGGACCGCATCACAGTGTTTCGAATTTTGAATTTGAAGAATGTAATTGGTCAATTTTGCACAGCTCCGCTCCGCTCCGCGTCACCCTATAACAACTTTTTGTTGTTTGTTTATAATATAATTTAGTGTACTTGTTTTTATATTATTGTTATGCGTTGTGTTGTATGTTATGTCATGTTACCCGTCGTGAATCTTTCACTTAATGGTCTCATCGGAAGATCAGCGCTGGCTCACGCCAGCAACATGCTGAGATGAGGCCATTTCGTGGCACCTTTTCTTTTTCTTTTGTGTACTGTCTTATTTACTTCTGTGTGTCATGAATAAATTATTTTCTATTTCTATTTCTAACTTAATGGCGACTAGACTCTGCCAAATAGTGAAATTTAAAGTCATTACCACACAATCACCACACGTTGTCCACTCGATGACCATACATTTGCGACTGACGTGTAATATTAGCAACCATTTGCATTGCCCACTCGTTCACGCCGCGTCGTACAAGTGACATTTGGGTGGATCAACCAGTTGACTCATCGAAAGTGCGAGTAAAGTTGCTGCCGCGTTGGCGTGGTGTTATTATGTGCGAAGACCTTTAAATACTAGGGCCTCGTTTCCTTTGAGTACGGAATCCTAAAAAAGGCACCAAATCATTTTTAAAGAGCTGTATCTTCTAAACTACGCTATCCCAGCTAGCCCAGCTATCACCCGGCGGTGATAGCTGATACGTATACCTACTCGATAGGGCGAGTATCGCCGTGTCTCTTTTATTTATCTACACGGAAGTGCGTATCTTTTGTTCGTGTTTATAGCCGATAGTTCATAGCTTAATAGCTGGCGGTGAGACCAGTGCCTATGCCTAATGGCGGAACCTAAACCTGGCTGAGCCTGTATTGTGATGTCATCATGTGTTACGAAAGTTCATCATCAGCCTATGATAATCCACTGCTGGACGTATAGGCCTCTCCTATTGACTATGCGTATAAACACATTAGGAGGTAAATGCCCATAATCGCCACGCTGGGCAAGCGGATTGGCGATCGCAGTAATGTTTCCACTATGATGACGCTGCTGCCCATCATCAATCTTTCATCAAGTAGTGGTCAGTGACACTTCCTTCAATCCCTTAGTCGATCTTACGACACCCGCAGGAGGAGTTGGGGTGGTGACAAATGTATTCTTACTGCCGTCACCACACGGCTACGAAAGGTATTTATACTTATTATGTGGTATACTCTGTCCAGCAATCTTTGGTAGTAGAAAAATCGTCAAAAAAAAAAACGTTGCTATCGGCCCAAAAACGTTCGTAAGAAAAACCAATTCTCGAATATGTAATGGCAAACATCATTATATCGATGGGATCCGAAATCGTACAGCTGAAGTAATTGGTAAAAAACTTTTCCAATTATTTATCGTCCTGCTCAGTGAGTCTGACAGCCCCATGAAAAAATTCACAGATAAACATAATTTCAAATAATAATATAAATAATTATGATGGAATATTTAAAAAATGTTCCAACATATTTATTTATACAGTGTGTTAACATGATACTGGCTTTTATTGAAACCGAGGAATGCGATGCAGATTTTTAGCCAGACCGTGAACATTATTCGATTCAAAATGCTAATTTTAAAAGTAATTAACTTTCTAAGAAATAGTACATTACTACCGAGGCCGGGAAGTGACTGGTAAGCCGATTATATGTAGACGGACGAGCGAAGCGAGGCCGGATAGTATTCGGACGGCAACCCGTCACTTCATGGCCGAGGTGTGTATAATGCTTTTCTCAAACATGCAATGAAATGAAACAAAAAAATGTATCTCTTTCGAAGAAATTTTAATCAACTAAATATAAATAACCTGTCTGTAAAATATAAATAACCAAGTCTTAGAAACACAACAAAAGTCAAATACGACACCGCCACCTCATTTTTTTTAAGTTTGACCTGTTTGAAAGGTGCATATTTTTCCTTTTAAAAAGCGGTATTAGACGGTCGCGGTCTGTTGGGTCCAATTAATCGCATGCGGTAATCGGGGCCGACAGATCGCACCTTATAATACTGCTTTTTAAATACCTATTATTTTGAGTAGTTATTGTACATATTTTATTTAAATTATATAATTTAAATACATAATTATAACTGCAAAATA